>OU342736.1:257110230-257169192 GCA_910589765.1 Avena atlantica
TTCACATGCTCATCACTTTTGGCGTGGCATGGTTAGTCCCCAACCCAATAATGCCCTCTAATACAGGTGGTAACAATTTGAGAACATAGCAACAATCTAGCAAAAGAGAGAATTGAAGTTGAAAGCCAACAGATCAATGAGATTTGAACATTACATCTGCACTGTGCTGCAAAAGTATCTTCACAATAGTAGCATAGCTTTATGAGCAGCAAGCGGAGTGGTGTCCCAGCAACTGATAAAGCATTCACATCCACTCCTCCAGAGACAAGATACTTTACTATTTTAGACTGCACTGAAAAAAGAAAAAAATGAAGGTCATAAAACCGTGAACAGTATTTGAACAAACGCTTTTGGGCAACAAAGTTTCAGTAACTATTGGGGAACCAACTTTTTGGTTCACATTTCCAATAAACAGTTACCAAAGAAGCAGGTAATCATGCTAAATAAACACCATTTGTGAGGAAAACAGTGTATTAAACTCGCGGATCATACTAATTATGCAGACATTTCTTTGGAAACTAATTTCAATGGCTAGAAAAATAACATATGAAATTGATATCCTGAGAGAAGCTTCACAGACTATAAGGATAGATAGAGTGCGAAGATAGATTGGTAGCAACACGAATGACACGTAGACCTTTTACATTTATGTGAGCAAAAAATTCAAAATTAATGTGACAGCCATGTTTCGACTTTTCATAAGACTGGTCGCTATTGATGGGCATGAGAAGCAAATAATATCAGGTTTTAGTTTATGGAAACAACAAAATTGTTTAAATTAGGTTAGCTAGGCTCTTGGTTAAATAAATCCACTTCTATATATCACCACGGCATGGTCGATGTACCACAAAACAATTCTGACAAAGAAGGTCTAGCATAAAACAAAGGAGAAATACAACAGTAAAGACTCTGAGCACCTACAGAGTGAATGGAAAAACCATGTGAGGATCCTTTAGTCTATACCATTAACAACAGCTGAGTGAAGAAGAGTCATGAAAGTTGTTAATGCAGATTGGCACCATGGTCAAGAAGGTACCAGACGGTAGGAAGGTTTCCATAGGTAAGGGCATGCTCCACAGGTGAATAATCTAGCATTAGATCTACACACATCCCAGTTAAAGATGATGATGATGATCAAGTCATACAACTATGCTTTATGGATGAGAGAGGCGTGAACAGAAAACTACCCTGGGAGGTGTCAGGCTTGTTGATGTCCATCTTGACCTCCTAGGAGAGGCGGGCAGTCTGCCGCGGCTGGAGGCATGCAGTTCATGCCCATATAGGTCGTGCTGGCCACTGTAACCGGTATCCCGTGACCATGCACGTCCAGCTCCTTTGCAATCTCTGAAGTTCACACAGAAAAAAGGAGATTAGGTATCATCAACCATGACAGAATCGGCACTGATCCTTCTCAAGAACTACCAGAATACCCCCAATTTAATTGCGACGAGAAAATTGCCCCCAAAACCCGAGGAATTAAGCCCCAGCGTTCTAGCCTAAATGACACGAAATCGACATGCGGGGGCACTGAATCGCCAGTATTCCGCGGCCAGATCGGAACCCGCACGGCAAACTAAACCCTAACCGGACAGACGCCGGAAAGAGAGAAGGGGTGTGGACATGTGGCCCTTACTCTTGATGTCGCGTACGTCGGCGTGATGGGCGGCCTCGATGAAGCTGGCCTCCAGCGGCCACCGGCCGCGGTCTGCACAAGCAGCAAATCGAAGGGTTGGAAAGGTGGCGGAGGGAGAGAGAGAGGTAAGGTACTAGGGTTAGGGTGACGAGCTCCAGTCACCTTTTGCCGAGGAGGAGCTCGAATTGGCACGGCAGCGGCAGATCCCGTGTCCCCATCCCCTCTCCTTCTCTCTCTCTCCGCCGGCGGCAGCGGTCGCGGAGCGAAAGCTTCTGGAATGGTGAGCGGGGGAGAGAGAGTAAAACGGGCGGAAAACGGGGAGACTATGAGTGTGAGTGGCGTTGCAGGTGGGAGACCCGATAGGCAAACCTGGCCAACGGTCCGTGCCTGGCGGGCCAGCCCGTGGGCCCGCTTAAAAGCCCGGCACAGGCACGGCCCGGCCCGTGGCGTGCCGGGCCCGTGTCGGCCCATGAAGCACCGGGGCCGTGCCCGTGCTGCGGCTGCAGGCACGCGGGCCGGCCCAGCACGGCCCGTCAAGGCTGACGCCACCAGAAAATTTCAATATTAGTGCAAAAAGAGGAGTGTGGGGATCGAACCTGAGACCTGCCCTTCGAATCCCCTCATCCTAACCAACAAACCAAGCGACCTTTTGTGATTTAGTACAGGTTAGGACCCTTTTGTAGGCATATTTGGACGGGCCACATGAAAAAAGGCCACGGCCCGGCGTGCCTAACGTGCCGCCGGCCGGCCCGTTTAGCCCAGGTGCCGGGCTCGGGCCGCCAGGAGGGGCACGTGGCACGGCCCGGCACGGCACGTGGCTTGGCGGGCCACGACGGGCCGTGCCGCGTGCCGGCCCGTTTGGCACGTGCCGGGCCTGGGCCGTGCCGGGCCGGCCCGTTGGCCATATTTGCCGATAGGAGGCCGGCGCTTCGGCAGGCACGGGCACGGCCACATCCCTTTCCTTTGAGATTATTTTATTTGCTTCTTCATTCGAATTTTGAATTTGAACTTCCTCTATTGACCTCGTCTTCACCGGTGATTGCGTGTGAGTTTCATTGACAGGTTGACGACAGCGGCCACGGTCGAGCTGGCACTCACACATGGTCGGGATATGCTGATAAAGAAAAGAAATGGGACAATGAGAAAATAAGGGCAGGGTGAAAGTGTAACATTCCCAAAAAATAAAACAATGATCATCAAACTCTAATCACTAAAAATTAGGGTTAACAAAAACTTTGATTAAATTAAATCATATAAATGCATGTGTGTATGTGGTGATTTGATAAATGCATGAATGAACTTGTGTGATTAACCTAAATAGCAAGAAATGGTTTAAAGATGAAAATAACATCATATAAAACATTTCCAATCAGAAACAAATAAAGAGAAAATAAAAAACAGATCAATTAGGTCACTTTGAGTGTTTCTCACTAGGTCACTTTGAGTGTTTTTAGTCCAAGATTTCAAATAGAAACTTTTCCAAAAAAATTCACCTCTTACTAGACCAAGTAAAAGTGAAGCAAAGCCCATATTTCAAACTTTCAGAAACATTTGGCAACCTCATTCAAATGACAATTCAAAATTGAATCTTTAACATATGTAAAGATCACACATTTTCAAAACCCAACCAAACCAGTGCCCCTTGGCTAATCCAACTTACCAGAGACTCTAGTATGTGCCTAGCAAACCCACCAAGTTTGAATCCAAAATTCAAATTTGGATTTCTTTCGGCCATTTCATCAAACACCTTGTCAGCCGCAAACAAACAAACACAAAACACTATTAGGATCAGTGATTTTGGCCAACCTTGTTCTCTCTCTAGCTCTTACTACACTCTCGTTAGATGATCTAGCCCAATTAACAAGCCTTAGCACCACTGTGAGCTTGGCATAGCCATTAATGGTGACCATGCCGAGCCCATTTGCCAACCCCAATGTCGCCACCAAGCTAGAGGAAGAACTAGCCCTGTCAACCTTGTCTGGGACACTCTCCACCGTCCACCGCCACTCTCTGTCCCAGCCCCGAGCATAGCCAACCACTGGAACACCCGCCAAGCACGCGCCCAGTCTCTCTGCATGCGAGCCGAGAGAGCGTTAGTGCGCCACACTCGACCAGCACCCACAGACCGCGCGCCGCCCTCGTAGCTTGCGTGCATGATCGCTAGCACTCCAGCACCCCGCCAGACAACCTCGTTCGCCGCGTGCGACCAGGAGAACCCGTGCGCCATTAAATTCGCCGTCAGACCTGCCAGAGCATCGCGTTCCGACCGATCAGCACCGCCCCACGCCTCGCCACCACGTCGTTGAGCTTCGCCAGGGAGCACAGCACCGCCCCCTACCGTCGCCCATGCCATTAGCCCTCTGTGCCATCGACCACGACGAGCTCAGCCCGCCCCGTCGGTCCCCTTTAGCCACTATAAAAGGAGACCTTCCCCGCTCGTTTTCTTCACACCAGTTCAGTCCCCACCTCTCACTGATCACAACCACTCACTCTCGGAGAAAGACGAGCACCAGGTGTCCAGAATTTCACCGGAGTTCGCCACTGCAGAGGAGGAGAGGCGCCGTCGATTGGAGCCGTCCCAGGAGAAGTTGTCGGTACCAGGAGAAACGTTGTCGTCGACTTCGTCATTCGCCCCGTCGCTGACCATCGCCCGAGCCCCGGTGAGCCTCCCACGACCCCCACCTGCCGCGCTAGGGTTCTGTCTCGCCGACGCTGCCCGACGTGGACGATGAACCAAAGCCGTTCGATTAGAGTTAGATCGTGCGGCCCAGATCACCCCGTACCGCTTCGCCCCTCACTGTCTCACTGACGCATGGGGACGACCACTTAACCAGCCCGCGCATGCGCTGTGCGTAGTGGGCCGCTCCAGTTAAACGTGCCGCGCGACCCAACAATTCAAATTTACTTTTATTCATTTAATTTCAAACAAAGTTCTTTACCTATATTCAAAAATCAACCCAGCTCGATTCGCTGAACCAAAATGCATGAAACCAATTTTGTTATAAAGGTACTGGAATGCTTAATCCAAGCCCGTTGGATTCAAACCATTTAGATTTGTAGATCACCCATGGTAAAAATAGCAAGGCAGAAACTTTTTTGTATTCAAACATTTTTCAAAATTCAACCATAAAAGCTTTGAGTTGATTCCAACTCTCAAAAATCACATTTGACCATACCTTTTAGAATATATAAAAATATATAGGTTTACTTATAGAAATAATGATCAAGTAATAAAAGAATGCCACATAGGCATTTCTAGTCACTTTAATTAAATAAAATAAAAAGTTTAAACCTTATTAAATTGTGACACCACTTTAAATCACATTCCCATGTACTGAAATATGTGGTGATGACATGTGTCAACATGATCCCATGTTTGAGTTGGAGAATATTAAATATTAAGTAGTTTTTCAATGAGTAGAAATTACTTTTCTCAAAATAAAATAAATGGGACAAGTGTTTTAATCCTTGTAATGTTAGTGATGATGATAGATCACCTAGTGTGAACCTTTGTGTGATGATTAGCAATAGTTAAGTATTGTTTGGTGATTGTGTACCTCGTATTTATTTATAGACGCTAGTACCGACCAAGGATACGAGGAGGAAGGAGGATACTACGAGGAAGAAGCCGAGGAGAACTTCAACCACTGCTCTGCACAAGGCAAGCTAACACTTGCAAGATACCCTACTTATGCAATCCTAATACTGCTAGTTGATTTAGCAAGCTATTAACTGAGCAAGCTAACACTTGCAACTTAGCAAGCTTACACCACTTAATACCCAATCCTAGTTTTACTTGCAAGCTAAATACTTTATCTTCTTTATCAAAGCTTTCTCTTAGAGTTTACTTAGTGACTTGTAGATTCTAGAAAGATAACTGAAGGTAGCATAAAGAGCATAAAAATTTGGCCTAGGTTAGATAATCTTGATGTCATCCTAAGGCATGCGTTTGAACTTAGTAAATACCCATTGGTTTATTACCCACCATTAATATTTACCCCCACTTGTAGATGCTAGTGCTAAGCATAAAACTTGATCAACTTTAGATGAGAATACTTGGTGAAAATGGTTATGAAAACCTTAGAATGATGAGTCATTCTACTGAAATGTTTTGACGTGTGTTCTTGAACACCAGATGATTTTGATGATGAAAATGTTGAGGCATGAGCCTTAGCCCTTTATAAAACTGATGGTTGTCTGGATGAGATACCATTCCAATTTTACCGTACAACCACAATACCCGAAATTTGGGTAGGGCTTGATTGGAAATTTATATACCTTAGTATGGGTTCCCTTGCGGCCAAGGTCTAAGCTGAGGCTACCTTGTGAAAATTTTCCACTTGTGCAGTACCCAAGACGACAGTTGGTCATGGTTGGGATGCCAAACTCACAGGAGAGGTGCCTATACTAGGATGTGTAATTGAAAGGTTAGGATTGATTATCCGCATGCTGAGTATGGTGAATTCAGGATTGTTCCTGACGGATGTATCGAATGTTGTGGTGAAAGTGTACAATATCTGTAGAGTGTCAAACTATTCGAATAGTCGCGTCCGCGGTTATGGATAGTTGGAGTGGTCATACTGTTCTATCGTCAGATGTTTTCAAAATGACTTATGAAATGGGTTATGAATTTGACTTGACCACACCAGAGTTGTGATATGAAATTAAAGTTCCACTTAGGTGTTATAAAACTTTCAACTAGCTTTCTTTGCTTTTGAACTTAGTAGAGGTAAATCTGGCTTTTGCAAAATAACCCTAGATCTGAGTATATCCTATTCAAAAACCCTTCACTTGTTAGTATTAGTTTGCGAGTACTTAAAGAGTACTCATGGCTTTGTCCCTGGCTATTTCCGTGGCTATACTATGAAGAGGAGTATCAGGATGACGGACCGCAGGAAGTTTACGACAACTAGGATCATCTCCCATCGTCAGCATTGACTGTGACCCCGAAGATGGAGCTTCGCCCACACTATCATTATCTTTACGTTATTCCGCTGCTTGAGTTGTATTAAGAACTGGATCATGAGATCCTTATTTGTGTAAGACCATATGTATGGTTTGTAATGGATGATGTACTATGATATCAAAATCTGTTATGTCTCGCAAAAATGGTAATCCTGGGATTGCGAGGTATGGCATAACAGGCATCTGGAATTAAAAATCCGGGTGTTGACAGAAAGGGTCAAAAAAACTGACAGTTAGCCACCCTCATTCTTCCGACACACTGGCACACGGCGGTTGCACATTCGTGGAGGCTGCCAACGATAAGCATGGCATCATACCTCCTACCAGCTCCTCCTCCACCAGTCTTTCTTCTACCCAATTTTTCTTTAGTTTTCATGGGTCGTGCGCTTGCGGGTGTTGACTTCGCATCAAGATCTCGATCTCTCGTCCTCGCGTCATGACACCCACAACTCCAGCAGGCTCTGCCTCTTTCGAGGCGCCTTCAAAGTTGTAACGGCCCGAAGAATAGATCAGTGGGAAGGTAGATGTAGAATTGTGTATTTTCATTTGCATGTATCTACATTTGTGGTTAAATTTCAAGTTCTGATTTGAGATTATAAAATTAGTTTGACCTAGGTCAGCACTAGGATTTAAATTTAAATTTTGAATGAACCTTTGGTATATTTCAAATTTGGGTTACAGATTGACTTAACACGATTGAGTGAGTCAAAAAATGGTAGCATGGATTCGTGTATTAAAAAGGAAATAAGGGCAGTTGAAATACACTGGACCATGATCATTTGATCAATAGAAAGTGACAATGGCAGCAGAAACCAGTAGATAGTGAACAATACTAAGATAAGTAGCAATACAAGAATGTGTTGTTCATCAAGTATGACCATGGATACTAGTGAGAACGGGGCAGTAGCCTAGTGGTTGGGTGTGGCGCATCCCAGCGATCGGAGTTCAATCCCTATCAGAGATGAATTTCTGGAATTCTCACGCCGACCCACTTCTACTATATCAAAAAAGTGTCTAGTTCCTCCTAGCATTATTTCATTTTTTTACAATGGATAGTAGTATCATCCATAAGAAGAAGACTAGGAAAGCAACACAAGTAGAATAACAAGTAAACACAGAAGAGGAAAATCACCTCAAACTTTTGGATTCTTTCAAAGAACAAAATGTCATGATCACGTGAGCACTAAAAGTTCACATAATCATGTTAATGAAGGGAATATGACCGATAGGAAATAATAAAGTGGTTATTATCGTATTCTTTATTTATGATAAATGTTTATTTTGCATGCTATAATTGTATTAATACGAAAACATTAATACATGTGTGTTTAATAAACAAAAGGAAGTTCCTAGTTATGCCTCTCTTATAAACTAGCTTGTTGATTAACAAGATGATCAAAGGTTTCCTCATCATGGACATTGGATGTTGTTAATAACGAGGTCACAACATTAGTGTAATGGTGTGATGAACATTCATCCGAAGTATAGCATTACGATCAAATTCATTGAGTTTATATTACTATAACAACTGACGAAGTGATCCTAATCCTTATACCATGAGATCATGTCAATCACTAACACCGGAAGAGTTTCTTGATAACATCAAACGTCACACCATAACAGGGTGATTATAAAGATGGGTTCAGAACTACTAAAGTGTTATGTTGAGGCCCATGGATCGAGAGTGGAATTTGTTCATCCCGATGACGGATAGATATGATCTGGGCCCTCTCGGTGATATCACATTGATTAGCTTGCAAGCAAGTGATTTGATCACTAGAATGTTATATCACGGGAACAAGAAAAGAGTACATGTTAGTAACAAGATCAAACTAGGTATGGAGATACCGATGATCGAATCTCGGAAATGTAATATATTGCGAAACAAAGGGATTAAGATACTAGCATAAAAGGTTCTCGCGATCACAAGAAAGTCACCGCTGAATGTGTGGGGGTCAGTATGGGTCTCTAGATCCCGATTCTGATTATTGATCCAAGAGGGGTCTCGATCATGTCCGCATTATTCTCGAACCGTAGGGTGACACACTTAAGAGACACTGACATCCATTTGGAGCAAAAGTTTCATGCCGAAAAGAATAACAAGCGTAGGAATTTATTTCACTAGATACCGAAACAAGTTTTTGGGTGAAATTGCAGAAAGTGTTTTTGCATGTGAAATGAAATACTAGCAAGGGGTTATATGTGAATGTTTGTCATTAAAGTAATTGACAAAATTCTGAATAAATAAAAGGAGTTTTATTTAATGAGAGTTTGCATTAAATTTGGTGGAAATTTAATGGGAATTTGAGTGGGTTTTTGAGTGGAGAAAATTGAAGGGCCATTTTGTGAGTGGAGTGTCCACCCACATGAATGAGGGAGAGGTGGGGGCACCCTCCATGGCCGGCGGCCATGCCCCCTTGGGCTGCCCCCCTCCCCTTAATAAGGAGCCTCCTCTCACTTCTCACTCACACCTCCTCGTGAAGGCTCTCTCTCCTCCTCTAGTATTTATCCCCCATGGTCTCAGACTAGCGAGATACATGTTCCCGGTGGCTTTTAGGCAAGAAAGAGTTGTGCTTCCGTTGCATCGCTGGAGCGAGGAGGCGGAGGTTGCTCGGTGCCTCGGACATGTGTGCGAGCACGGATGCGCCGCTGATTTGCGGTGCTAGGACTTCCTCTAGATCTTAAGATCGGCAAGAGATCGTCTACATCAACCACGAGTTTAACTCGTTAAGCTTTATCGCTCTTCAAGGGTATGTTATCTACGGATATACATCCGCCTGTTGATTGTATCTAGTAGATAGATCTTGGTACATAGTTGTTCCCATCGTAGGAAATTTTTTGTTTTCTATGGCGTGAACCCTTCAGTGGTATCAGAGCCGGATATATGCGTAGATGCTTACACATATGAGTATGTGGGTGATGATGATCATTTTATCGCTTCTTAGTTGTACTTTGGATATTGGTGGCATAGTGGGATGAAGCGGCCCGGACAAACTTTACATGTCCTCGCACATGAGACCTGTTCCACGCTTGACATGCAACTAGTTTTGCATAAGTGGCTAGCGGGTGTCTGTCTCTCCTACTATAGTCAATATATAATTTGCAACGAGTTGTCAACAATTTGGTTATCCTCGTTGTGGTTCATGTTCGTAGGTAAGAACGGTTCTATCTTCGAAATCCCTAAGCCACATAAAACTTGCAATGGATAAATTAGAGGCGTCTAGTTTAGATTGTTGCTGGGCTAGTGTCATGATATGGTGATAATGTAAGTAAAAGTACAAGTCGATACTCTTACAACACACATAACGTGTAAGTTCCATAGACATTGGTCTTACACATCACTATCATACCACAATATGCACATGATGGAGATCAAGTGCAAGAACCATATCATTTCACTTATTCACATGTGATGTTTGATTGCATATTATATTGCTAGTTTAGCATTTTATTAGCATAATAAGATGATCCCTCATTTAGATATCAAGATAAAAATGTGTTCTCCCTTAAGTATGCACTGATTATGTTTCGTCGCTCCAAGACATCACATGATGATCGGGTGTTCTTGGATCCATGATCATATTTTGGGTGTAAGACAGTTACACACGCGAATACTAAGGTTCTTACTTGGCGAGCCTAGCATGTGCAGACATGGCCTCGGAACACAGACCGAAAGGTTAAGCATGAGTCATATGAAAGATATGATGCCTATTTGATGCTCGCCTTTGAAGCTACACCGACTCACGTGATGATCGGACTTGGTGTAGTGGATTTGGTTCATGTAATCACCAAAAAGACACGAGGGATGTTGTTTTTGAGTGGGAGTTCATTTCTAATTTGGATTAGTAGAACTCAATTTATCATAAATTAAATTAAAGTGAATTTGCATAATTTGTTGTAGTCATTGGCATTCCTTCACCACCTTATGCTTAGTTGTAATTGAGATAATAGAACTATAGAATTATGGATATTTACTTTACGAACGGGTATCGTATTGTGTTGAGTGTCAGTCTAAAGTTTAAAGTCCTATTGCAAACTTTCAGAAAACTCTGTTTACTCCGTGAAATTTGATAATTAGTATTAAATCGAGAGTAACAATTCGAGTGTTAGTATCTTAAGTATCATGTTTGCCTCCATGATTCTTGATTTAAATATCGAGATTATCTAGGAGCTGGAAGAATTGTTTCAGAAACCATCATGTGTGGTAGATATAACAATATCTGAAACAATATTTTGGTTGCAATATGATAGAGTATAATATATGTTCTCATATTGGATCATAAATTGCAAAGGTTGGAGATGCTAGGCATCCTAATTATCCAAAAGGGTTTTGGAAAGTAATGTTATACTCATGGTTCGCCTTTATAAGCTACAGTAGCTTGATCATGAAAGTCGTCATGATAAGGATGAATATAATATGTATATAAAGTGTTTACTACACTAAAATATTACTAAAGAATGGATTTTGAAAGAACGCCGATCATTTGATGATGGGGATCTACTTCAAAGTGCGAGTCCAAAGGTATTATTATTTGAATATACACGCTTTGAACTATGTGTCATGTTTATGGTGCCACTATTGATGTTGATAGATTCTTTTAAAAGCAAAAGAAAATGCTAAAATAGAATCTATAAAATATATTTGGCAGAAATAAAAAGATTGGAAATATCCAATTTAGGTATATGGATGATATACATGTTATGGTTGTATTCTTTGCTTGTTAAACAATGTGGTTCTTGGGTATTGGATACCAAATTGGTTGGTATGGAATTTCATACAGAATGACACAATTCATGAACCATAATGGCCTAAGTAACTAGCAAGAGAATATGTGATGATGTTCATCGAAAACAAACAAACCGTTGTTTGTATTTCTCGTTGACATCAAAGCTTGCCTTCAAGATTTGTTTTAAATAAAAGTTATTTAAATCAGGTATTATGAGAACAAAGTTGTTCAAATAATTACCGTATTCCATATAAGATGGATGATTTACAAATCTAGTTGGAGAAATCACATCCATAAAAACTAATGCTAAAATGTCGCAAAACAAATGATTGAAAGATCACTTACGAAGTGACATCGCTGTTTAAATTATATTGGAAAGAAAACATGAAGAATCTCCATATTCATGGATTTTTGGAGTCTTTGATTTGATCAAGTGACGCTTGTGAGACTTTCCTCGGGATAATTAAAACTTCGTTCAAAGGCCAAAGAAGAACGAACGACTAAAATACTGGAATTTATACATATCGATGTATGTAGTCCATTATGTATAGTCGTAAGCGATGGATTTCAACTTCATATGATTTCTCCGGAAATTTGAGTGAATATTCACTTAATGAGAAAGAAATATGAAATATTTGAAAACGTTCAAAGACTTTCAAGATGAAGTGGAAAATCATTGTAACAAGAAAATAAATAGTTTATGATTTTATCATAAGGGATTTATTTGAGTTGCAAGTTTAGCAAAACACCCAGATTTACATCTCCCGAAACACCATAGGAATATGGAGTGTTTGATATTTGTAATGAAACCTTGTGTGACATGGTTGGATCAAAAGGGGTTATTTATAAAACTGCCATTATGTTTTAAAAGATTAAATCTTTAGAGACTACCGCTTTTACACTGAAAAGAGATCCATCTTGATCCATTGAAATGACACCATATGAGTTATGGTTTGGGGTAAAACCCAAATTGTCCTTTCTTAAATTTTGGTATGCTAAGCATAAATAAGATGTTTACAACCAAAGTCGGATGAGTATGTCTTTGTAG
This sequence comes from Avena atlantica, assembly GCA_910589765.1. Lineage (NCBI taxonomy): Eukaryota > Viridiplantae > Streptophyta > Magnoliopsida > Poales > Poaceae > Avena > Avena atlantica. Next base: position 257,122,604 of record OU342736.1, read on the forward strand.
GTTATTTCGAATAACAATTGGTTATTCCTCCATAACACCAAGGACAGAAGGGTTTGTCGCTTGAAATGTGAAGTTTCTTGAAAAAGGATTTTTTCATAAAAGTTAAGTGGGAGGACAATAGAACTTTGATAAAGTTAATGAACCTTAGCTAAATGTGCTTAGTTGTGCAGCGCCGGGAATCGTTCCGGAGGCAGTCATAATGCTCATAGCTTATGTGCCTCAAAGGTTGTGGTCATGGAGATCTAAGTTCCTATTGAACCAAGTAGGTCGGATAAACAATCAAATACTAAGATTTGAGAGTAAAACATTATTATTTGACAATGATGAACCGACTACATGCAAAGAAGCGATGATGGGCCCTAACTCCATTAAATGGCTTGAAGCCATAAAATCCGTGATAGTTCCACACACGAGAAATCAAGTTTTGAACTTAAAAGACCCTCCGGAAAGGTGTAAAAACATATCGGTCGTATTTGGATCTATAAAGAAACAGACATGGATGTTTCACATCTATGAAATAGTCGACATGTCGATAAAGTATTTTACGACAATGTTCAAGGAGTTGACTATGACAAGATTTGATCTTTCATAGCGATATTTAGTCTGGACGGATTAAAGTAACAACCACTACATATAATTTGGTATATGGTAAATGAATAAACAAAACAAAGTTCTTCTAATAGAATGGTTACCTAGGACGTGTGCATGACACGGTCCAAAGGGTTTTGTTAATTCAAAGGATGCTAAAAGGCATGCAAACTTCAATGGTTGAAGTAAGCATCGTGGAGTTGGAATCTTCACCGTGATGAAAAGGAGTTTTCATCAGGAGACGATGAAGATGCTTGCATTTGCAAGAAATTAAGTGGGAGCGCTGAGACATATTTCTAATACATTATGTAGAGGACATCTTGTTGACTGTAAATGATGTATCTTTTATTGACAAAGGTTAAGAATTTCATTTCGATGAAAGACTTAGGCAAAACCCGAATATTTAGCATGAATGTCTACATGGATAGACTTTGACGCTAATATGGTTGTGCCAAACATACATATATGAGATATTGAAGGAGTTCAATATAGAAACAACGAGAAATATTTCTTGTCGCATGGAAAAGAATTGAATCAAGATTCAAGTGTATCGACACTTGATAAGTGAAACAAGATTCAAGTGCTTTGACAGTTGATGAGTGAAATCACAAGAATGTTTTGATCAATCATACCATGATATGTACACATCTACGTATATCCTATGCTCTAAGTGTTATGAGCATATACCAGAATGAATCCTAAAATGATCATTGGACGATAGTGAGGATATTCTTATGATCTTTTGGAAGAACTAAGAATATATTTGTGTAGAGGTGACAAACAATTACAAATAGTTGATTGTAAAGCGTTACATTGATACTAGTGTTGTCACAAGATACAAATTAAGTTTATCTCAATTTAAACTATGAGTGGCATAATGAAATGGAAAGGAGTTTCCATGATGGATTTGGATGTATTCCAAAGTTAAAACATTGTGACGAATACTACAACAAAAAGGCTAAGTATATGACTGCTATAGTAGCAGCAAAGGAGGGCATTTGTGTCAAGTAGTTTGTTATCAAACTAAGGTGTGGTTCGCAACGGTCTAACACTAAAGATATATTGTACGACAATAGTATCGACATGATTTAACCCCAAGGAACTAAAGGTCTCACCAAAAGACCAAATTTATACAATGCCATCTCATTGGAGAATGAGTGATGCGTGGAGACGCAAAGACATGCAAATACACACGGACCTGAAAGTAACAGATTCGTAGATTATGTTAACCACTTGCAGTTGCGTATATGGAACACCAGAAAGCCATAGGTGTTTAATACGCAAAGTTTTCAAACTAGATTATTGTCTCTAGTGCAAGTGGGAGACTGAAGGGAATATGCCCGAGAGGCAATAATAAAGTGGTTATTATCATATTCCTTATTTATGATAAATGTTTATTTTGCATGCTATAATTGTATTAATACGGGAACATTAATACATGTGTGTTTAATAAACAAAAGGAAGTTCCTAGTTATGCCTCTCTTATAAACTAGCTCGTTGATTAACAAGATGATCAAAGGTTTCCTCATCATGGACATTGGATGTTGTTAATAACGAGGTCACAACATTAGTGTAATGGTGTGATGAACATTCATCCGAAGTATAGCATTACGATCAAAGTCATTGAGTTTATATTGCTATAACAAATTACGAAGTGATCCTAATCCTTAGACCATGAGATCATGTCAATCACTAACACGAGAAGAGTTTCGTGATAACATCAAACGTCACACCGTAACAGGGTGATTATAAAGATGGGTTCAGAACTACTAAAGTGTTATGTTGAGGCCCATGGATCGAGAGTGGAATTTGTTCATCCCGATGACTAATAGATATGGTCTGGGCCCTCTCGGTGATATCACATTGATAAGCTTGCAAGCAAGTGATTTGATCACTAGAATGTTATATCACGGGAACGAGAAAAGAGTACATGTTAGTAACGAGATCAAACTAGGTATGGAGATACCGATGATCGAATCTCGGAAATGTAATATATCGCGAAACAAAGGGACTAAGATACTAGCGTAAAAGGTTCTCGCGATCACAAGAAAGTCATCGCTGAATAAGTGGGAGTTAGTATGGGTCTCCAGATCCCGCTTCTGATTATTGATTCGAGAGGGGTATCGATCATGTCCGCATTATTCACGAACCTTAGGGTGACACACTTAAGAGTTACCGACATCCATTTGGAGCAAAAGTTTCATGCCAGAAAGAATAACAAGCGCAAGAATTTATTTCACTAGATACCAAAACGCGTTTTCGAGTGAAATTGCAGAAAGTGTTTTTGCATGTGAAATGAAATACTAGAAAGGGGTTATATGTGAATGTTTATCATTAAAGTAATTGACAAAATTCGGAATAAATAAAAGGAGTTTTATTTAATGAGAGTTTGCATTAAATTTGGTGGAAATTTAATGGGAATTTGAGTGGGTTTTTGAGTGGAGAAAATTGAAGGGCCATTTTGTGAGTGGAGTGTCCACCCACATGAATGAGGGAGAGGTGGGGGCACCGTCCATGGCCGGCGGCCATGCCCCCTTGGGCTTCCCCTCCCCTATATAAGGAGCCCCTCCTCTCACTTCTCACTCACATCTCCTCGTGAAGGATCTCTCTCCCCCTCTAGTATTTATCCCCCATGGTCTCGGACTAGCGAGAAACATGTTCCCGGTGGCTTTTAGGCAAGAAAGAGTTGTGCTTCCGCTGCATCGCTGGAGCGAGGAGACGGAGGTTGCTCGGTGCCTCGGACGTGTGTGCGAGCACGGATGCCATCCTAGGAGCCCCCCGAGTTTATGCGTAAGCTCGGTTGTATTCTTGATTTGACCGACTCGAATGCTGCTGATACCTTCGATCCGGATTCAGGATGCAATATAGTAGCTTTTACCTAGTAGACCTAGACCTAGGTTTAATCGAACCTTGGGGAACAATGCTAAAATGAATAAAAATAGGGACACGTCTACAAGACTTTGTTTTTTTGTTTTACCTTCGTTTACCGGACCAATCTATTTTACTTTATATTTGGATTGATTCGATGGATGTCAATAGGTCAGGGTTGAAGATCCACCTGTAGTTGCACGTCATATGGGAAATATAATAATAAGCATAGTCATGTGTAATGTTCCAATAGAGATAATCTTTGTGGACAATATATCCTAATATATTAAAGCCCCTGCGAGCAACAGGCATATCGATTGCCTTTTGATCCAAACGGTTGTACCACGAAGCACCGAGTTACAAACAGTAATTAAGTGATAAACATAGATCAAAACCTTAAGGAGAGATGTTTTTATCCCGAATGGGTCACTAAGGGAAGACCCTACAACCCTTTCTGTCACTGGGTTTCCTATGAGATCGTCGATAGCCAAGTATCACACCTCAAGCCTTGATCGATCTCGGGGGTATTGGGTACCTACAAGACCAAAGATAGAGGCAAGATACAAAGAAACAGAAGATATTGAAACCTTCGATCCGGATTCACGGATGTAGTATAGTAGCTTTTTCCCTAGAAGACCTAGGTTTAAGAGAACCTTGGAAAGCAATGCTAAAAGGAAATAAATAAGGGCACGTCTACAAGACTTTATTTCTTCGTTTTACCTTAGTTTATCAGACCAATCTAGTTTAATTTTTGTAGTTGGTTGAATCAATGGATGGATATAGGCCAGGGTTGAAGATCCACCTGCAGCTGCACATCATATGGGATAAAAGATAATAATAGGCACATACATGTGTAATGTTTGAACGGAGATAATCTCTTGTGGGAAACACATCCTAATATACTAAAGCCCCCGTGATGCAGCGGTCATAGCAATAGTCTTTTAATCCAACCGAGCGCACACCCAAGCCACGGGTTACAAACGATTATTAAGTGAAGAACACAAATTAAAGCATTAAGTGGTGATGTTGTTGTGATCCCGAATAGGTCGCTAAGCAAGGACCGTACTACCATTTCTGTCACTAGGGTTCCTATGAGATCGCCGCTAGCCAAGTATCTCACCTGAAGCCTTTATCAATCTATGGGATCTTGGGTACCTACAAGTCCATAGATCAAGAGAAGAGACAAAGAAACAAGAGATACAAATCTTAATTGCAAACAAAATACAATACTCCCATGATTAGGTGCACATAATTGCTGCAAGGTTTCTCCCCAACCCGCAGCCCATGAGGACTACTCACTCATAACAAATAGATAAAGGATAGAAAACATTATGCAAAATACTTAAATTGAAATCGAATTTTCTTACAATGGTCGCCAAATCACAAGGAGATCTAAATTACAAAGTAATGACTATGGCTAGTGGAGGGATGGATGGTGGAGTGGGTAAACAATGGATCAACAATGGTGCGGATCTCCTTTGGTGGTGTTTTGATGAAATCTGAGAATGGCGGCTCTCTAGATGGCGACTGGAGCCTCAAAATATATAGGCGTCTGCGGTGACCCAGCATACCACTGCATGATGTAGTACACTATAGTCGTTGACATAACACCAATGAAACACCGTTCACTAGTATTACATCCCTCAAAGTTCTATGGCTAGAGATTATATTCCTATCTATTCAGCAACTTCATCTTCACTTTAATTTATATATTTGTTGACTTCATTGACTTTATCGAAGAACTTGATCTATTGATGACGATTCCCTTGAGCAGAAGTCGATGTGGACGTCGTCTGTATTGGCTTCAGAATCTAGCAAGGGTTAAGAAAATATGTTGAGTACGAGCGTACTCAGGAAGTTCACTAAAAATGAGTGTTTGATGCACTAGCTACAACCACAGACCATAGGTCGTAGGCAATGCAGGTTTTTGAAAACATTTCTTTAAAGGTTGCTTTTATTCTGAAAAGCTATGCCTGTCAGCCTTCATAGGTTTACCACAACTTTCATGGGGTTCCTTTCCTGCAGCGTTCGTAGCTCCTTCCCAGAACAAAGAGTAACAAGTTATAGTTCTTACACTCTGCAGAGGTGCGTTGCTTTACCCATGAGAGATCTTAGCCTTGTTGCACAACCAAGTCATGAGCTTGTCCACACTTCCTTGATATGGGGCCCAATCTAAGATCAAAGTCAATCACTGTCCTACTATGAGAACTTTGGTACTAATATTGAATTAGAACTACTGATAGGTTTGTTGTAATTGATCTATTGGTTCACATTTTGTGATTAACCATTGGTCCTTATGATCTTGGTGGTGAATTGATCCTGTAATCATGCTTAAGATATGTGATTTAATACCTAAGGATTTGATATCGTTTCTGGCAGTGGTGAGAAGGTGATGTGGTTGTTTTAGTGGCTTCTCTGGCCTGGTTTACTTTTGTGGTGCAGTAATATGTCTTACTGATCTTCAATTGACAGTGATATGTGTAACTTAGAACAATTACTAGTTACTTGGATAGATAAATGATCTAAATTCGTTTGGTGCGTTCTGTTTGTATTGTCAATATGACAAATTACATTGGAAATAATTCATTAGATCCTTATATGGTGGCTGTGCTATATTCTTATATGAGATATATTTGATGCTCTGAACCTGATTCATTAATGATCTTGGTCCCCTCTTGAATATAGTTGCATCACTTTAAATGATTCCTGGCAAAAACTAGCTAGGGAAATGATTTGGACTTTTCTTTGGTTGCTTGCAGATGGTTTTGAATAAGTTGGTGGTGATCAGATCATGCACATGCATGATCTTGGGTCGGATATGAATTAGAATATGCAAAGTAGATCCTCTTTGTCTACTTAATGGCTTGATATCTAGATAAATGATTCCTAGAAATATTAGGAAGATGATTTAGATATTCCTTTCATGGAAGCTTATATTTATAGAGAAACATCTCTCTTTTATGGGCATTGCTGAGGTGTTACCCATAACTGGGATATGCCCAATAATACCCACACAAGGAACTTGTCCTAGTTTATGTGATGTGGCTAGTTGGCTCTAGATTAGGTCTATGATGCAATAGCTGAGACCTATTCTGTGTATTTCAAACAAGAACAAATTCTTCTTGTGGCTAATAAGAATATCCTATGATGAGCTATTCACCCAATCTAGGTGTTCCTCTGAGGATTCACTTTTCCAACAAACTTTGTTTGTTGAATGAAGGAAAAATATGGAACGATATTTATACAACTCACTAACCATATGATGTTAGACTTGTTCCCAGGCCCTGCCAATGATGCTCAGTATGAGGTGTATTCTTTATTAAGAACAAATTATATTTGGTGGATTTTATTTCTCTATGATGAACCTTGCATGGCACTTACATGCAAGTCTGGGAGAATTCTTCCATCCAATCCTCCTAGATAAAAATCTATATGAAGTGTAGATGGAACTGGTGGATGTGTATTATTTCCCTGGTACTCCCAGATCTATATGCATGATTTAAGAATATATGCTTTTTCATCGAATGGGTATTTTTGATGATTGTTACCTGCTATTGGTGAGTGATCTATGACCTTTGGAGATCTTGGTCTATTACTCTTGCTGCTTGATCTAGACTACTTGCTCTATCAGGCCTAGTTGTTATTGTTGTGAGATGGAATTGTTCCTTTGTGTCTTGCTTGCTATGGACTTGATGACCTTCTGTTAGTCATTGCCTTCTCCTCATACTCATCTCCTCCTAGCTGCTACCAGATCTTCTTCCTCGGACTTCTGGATGGCATGTTTTCTAAGCAACCAGTTGTTGGTGACTATTTGGTGAAAGGATGTAGTGTTTGTGTGCTTTGGAGATAGTGATGTGGAGTACTTGGCTGTGCAAGATCTGGTGGTAAGATGATGCTACTCTTAGTGTTTGTGTGCTTTGGTGTTGACAGCATACTATGCGGCATTGATACGTCCATTTTGCATCACTGTTTTATATCATCATTTACTGTTATTTATTGATATATTTCATATTAAGAGGTGATACTTATGTTATTTCATCTCTTTTTGCATGTTGGATGACTTTTGGAGGATGAACTGCCGGAGTCAGGATTCTGATGGAAAAAAGCGGTGTATAGATGCAATATTCGCGAAGATCAAAAAATTCCAGAAAATATATAGAAATCCCTATTTTCCAGAAGATGAAGGAAGCCAGAAGGGGAAGTGTAGATGGGCCACAGGGGGCCCACACCACCCCCTGGCACGACCCCCCTGGGCCGCGCCACCAGGTGGTGTGGCCACCCTGGCCCACCTCTGGCGTCGCCCTTTCGCCTATAACATCCCCCTGAAATCCTAAGACCCAGGGAGCGACCACAGAAAAGATTCCTCCGCCTCTGCGGGGCGGAAACTACAGAGAGAGAAAGAGCACTCCGACAGGCAAAATTCTGCCAGGGAAATTGCTTCCCGGAGAGGGGAGATCATCGCCATCAACACCGTCATCAAGCTAGACTTCATCAGGATCATCATCATCATCATCCTCACCACCATCTCCACCAGCATCGGCATTACCACTCCATCCCGCTGTAACAATTGGGTTGCATCTTGCATAGTTCTTAGGGGAAACTTTCCCGGTGTTGATTACTTTTGTAGTTGATGCTATTGAGTGGAACATTGAATTATTGTTTATGTTCAGATTTTTACTTATCATTATATCATCTCTGATCTTGATCCATATGATTTCTCGTGAGTAGTTCGTTTAGTTCTTGAGGACATGGGAGAAGTCATGTTGTTAGTAGTGGAATTGTGTTGAGAAATATTCTATGGTTTGATATGTAAGTTGTGGTGTTATTCTTCTAGTGGTGTCATGTGAACGTCGACTACATGATACTTCACCATTTATGCGCACAGGGGAATGCATTGTGTACTTGGCTACTAATTGTGGGGTTGCCGGAGTGAGAGAAACCTAAAACCCCGTTAGGAAACCTTTGCACAAGGGAGTGTAGGATCTCAGAGTTTAATGTTGTGGTTAGGTTTTTATCTTAATTACTTTCTTGTAGTTGCGGATGCTTGCAAGGGGTATAATCACAAGTATGTATTAGTCCAAGTAAGGTCGTTACAGTAGCATAGGTTCACCCACACAACACTTATCCAACCAAAGAAGATTAATCAACTATATGAAGCGAAAGCACTTGACATTATTCCCATGTGTCCTCGAGAACGCTTGGTCCTCATAAGTAATACAACCGGCTTGTACTTTGCTGAAGAAAGGATTGGGCTACTTGCTGCAATTATTATTGTTGTCTTTTATTTACTTGCACTTTATTTACCTGCTTTATCAAAAAACCCTAAAATCTGTTTGCTAAGTATTTACAAAGAATTCTTGATCCAAACCACTAGTCAACACCTTCTGCTCCTCGTTGGGATCGACACTCCTATTTATCAAAAGTATTACGATACACCCCTATACTTGTGGGTCATTAAGACTATTTTCTGGCGCCGTTGGTAGGGAGTGAAGCGCTATTGAAGAGTGGAACTGGTAAAATAAATTTTTACTGTGAGTATTTCTTTTATTTCTGTTTGTTACTTTGTTTCCAATATGGATAACTCACTTAGTTTACTATTTGGGAAAGCTACTACCACTGCTGAGGTAGTAGATGAACCACCACCTGCTGAGATACATCCTCTTAAAATACCTACAAAATTTGTTGACCGTGTTATGGATAGCTACTATTTTGGAGATGGAACTGTCCATCCTGGTGATCATTTGATTTTTATACACGAATTATGCGGGTTGTTCAGGTGTGGAGGTATCACAACAGAACAAGTTAAGAAAAAGTTACTCTCTATATCATTGAAATGAAGAGCTGAGGAATGGTATAAGCTGCTAAAGAATGGCCAATCTCTTGAATGGGAGAAAATTGTACCTCTCTTTTATTCTAAATTCTATCCTCCTAGTGAGATTCATAAAGACGGGAATCAAATATATAACTTTTGGCCTCGTGATGGAGAGAGTACAACCCAAGCTTGGGGGATATTGAAGTTACTAATTCTCAAATGTCCTATTCATGATAAGGATGTACTAGATGCTTCTTGTGCTGGATCATTTACACGTATGAAAGAAGAAGCTAAATGGGATCTTCTAAACCGTATTCAAGAAAATACTGAAGCATGGGAGAATGATAAAGGAAGAAAGTCAGGTATAAATTATGATTATGAATGCATTAAATCTTTTAGGGGAACTGATGACTTTCATAATATTAGTACTGCTTGTGGTCTTGATTCCCAAAGTATTGCAAATTGTTTTAAGGCTTTTGCCTCTTATATTGAAATTCCTAAAAAGGAGTGGAACAAGTACCATGCACCATATAAATATATTGTTAATCATGTTCCAGCTAGAAATACTGAAGTTTATACCGTTGATCATATTTTGCATAAACCTTATATTGAGAAAATACCTTTCCCTTCTAAGGTAAAGGAACATTCTATGATAGCTAGTGTGGTTAACACAAGTATAAATAAAACTGTAGAACCCGATGAACAAATAAATGTTCAACCTGCAGTAGCAATTGTTAAAGACCTTGTCACTAAAAATTTAGAAGATGGGCATGTTATATTTTATGAAGACGCTTCTAATATTGTCTCACATCCTAGTAAAACTAGGAAAGCTAGTGTCCCTGTGCTTTCTGTTAGAATTGGTGATCATTGCTATTATGGTTTATGTGATATTGGTGCAAGTTCTAGTGCTATTCCTTATGAGCTTTACAAAGAAATTATGCATGAAATTGGTCCTTGTGAACTTGAAGACATTGATGTGGTTATTCACCTGGCTAATAGAGAGACCATCTCTCCAATTGTATTGTAAGAGATGTGGAGGTTCTTTGTAGTAAGACTAAATATCCTGCTGATTTTCTAGTACTTGGTTGAACAGCTAGTAAAACTTGTCCTATCATTTTCGGTAGACCTTTATTGAACACTTGTGGAGCCATTATAGATTGCAGGAAGGAAAAAAATTAACTAAATTTGATGGAAAATCTTATGAGTTTAATTTTTCCAAGTTTGCTAAAGGTCCTTATGAAAATGAATTGCCTAGTGAGGATTTTAGAGTTGAACAACTTGCTTCTATTGATCTATTTTTTGACCTTAAACCTCTTTTTGATGATTTTAAATATACTCATTCTGATGATAAGAATGTTTCTTGTGATAGTTACATTGTTAATTTTATTCATAATGCTACTGAAATTTATTATGAGAGAGGGACACATGGTTTTATGCATCTCAATAATATTAAGTTTCCCCGCTTTATGTTGAAAGTTTTGAAGTTGCACTTGTTTTGCCTTCCTATGCTAACAGCCTCTTGTTTCAATAATTTGTTTTCTTACAAAATTCCCTTTCATAGGAAGTGGGTTAGACTTAAATGTGTTGGATATTTGCTTCTTGATGCTCTCTCTTACTCCAAATCCACATTTCCTATGTGAGCATTTTTAAAATTATCATGCCTATCTTAATGGCTATAAAGAAAGAGCTTTTGGGAGACAACCCATTTTAGTTTGTTTTCGGTTTTTGTTCCTTTGAGTCTTGGAAGTTATTACCTCTATAATAACCTATCCTTATCACTTTTGTTTGGTTTTTGTGTCAAGATTAGCCTCTATTGAGAAGGAGGTGAGATGTGGGAAGTTGCTGTCCCGGAACAGATTTCTTGTGCTTCACTGTTAAAAATCGTGAAAAATCCCAGTACGTCGGATTGAGATGTAATTTTATGTGTATGTGCCCCAAGTTATCATTCAACTTTCATTAGTCTTGCACTTTTCGAGTTGAGCAACAGAAGATTTTCGAAAAAAACAATCTTTACCTGCTAGTCTGTTTTGACAGATTTCTGTCATTTTTGCATTTGCCTCTTAAATTGATTTCCTTTTTGAATTCTTTTGGGATTTAGAAAGGAGTTGCTATAGTAGCTTATGTTTTTATGGACTTTAGTTGAAATTAAATCCAAAGGTTTATTATCTTGCATACACTAATGTTGCGAATGAAGACTATGTGAAGACTTGTATGAAAGGAACTTTCAAGTGTTGGAGAGAATGATGTAAGGAGATAAATAATGGTCAAAGGCTCAAGCATTATATTTCAGGAGATTCTTATAATGAAGATATTGATATTATTCAAGTGGTGATTCCGGAAGAATTTTTTAAATACCAAATTCAGGAATCTACAAAGCCCGTTTTCGAATAGGTAACAGTTCTGGTAAGAAAAGGTTCGCGAAAAACTTTCCAATTTATATTTTTTGCAGTTTTTACTCAATATGGAAGATAAAGAGTCTAAAGAGGGAAGGAAACGGAGCCCGGGTGGCTCACACCACCCCATGGCACGGGCCCACCTAGCCGCGCCACCAGGGGTTGTGACCACCCAGGAGCCCGTCTTTGTCCTGTTTTTGCCCAGTACCTTCCTTATGTCGTAAAACTTCGCAATATATAATCCCCCGGACCCCTCGAGGTCCGTATATTGTGTTATCATCATGATTTCGTTTTGACCTGTTTCTGTCAGGAACTATTCTCAAGTTTAGAAGCACAATGGTCTCCACCAACGACAAGGGAAAAAAGCTCGTGGAAGATGATCTCTAAGGCCCCAAGCAGGAGGAGGAGATCGTGGTTGAAGTTGAATAAGAAGTGGAGGAAGACAAGCGTCCGCACACCCGTGACACCGTTGCAAGCATTGGAGTGGTGGCAAATACTAACAAGCTCAAGAGGACTGCACGGATGTCTATAGGAGGGTAAACTCCGCGTCATTGCCTAGCTCCACGGTCACTTCCTCCACGCACCAAGAACCCCTTCCATACTCTTATACATGAGCAACAATTCCAAAAGTTGCCTAAAGGAAAGTTGCCCTCTAGTTGGTACATGCCTCGTTCTAACCATGCAGGGAAAGAATACTCTAAGGAGGAAGAGTGGGGAAAGAATCACAAGGACTGGGATTCTCAGTCTGACATGATCATGAACCGCACTGAGCATAATTTAGAGATGATTCATACTTTAGCCTTTGAGATTGAGGATTTGAAGAAGTTGATTGAAAATCTTATCGAGATAACACCACCACCACCATAGGAGTAATTCGTCATCAGTTTTCGCATCCCCTTGGTTTATTCCAAGCTTGGGGGAGTGCCGCGGTATCACATCATTATCTTTCATATGTTTACCTTTTTAGTAGAGTCTTATATTGAATAGAGAAGTTATCATATAGGATGGTTTGCATTGTGGAAGTATCACTCCTCTAGTTGGTTATCTATGTATCCCTTGGTGTGAGTGCCGTTATGGAATATTAATGAGAATTTTCATCATTTACTTTTTGCACATCTTATCTGTAGAGGTCCCAACCTGATAAGGTAGAGATCCCTGTGTTTACAATGCTAATCCCTGGATCAATAGCTAGCATCCACAGTTTAAGATGTAATATCAAGAAACAAAGGTCATGGTACAACTTTATAACTAGGAATAAAATAATTCATTACATCTTACATAGCTCATTTGGCTATCTCATTACAATGCAGCAGAAAGAACTATATAGCATGGAATCCTTCATCTTCGAAGAGCCACGGGCAATCATGTTGGTTGTAAACTTGTAATCCTATTCAACACACTTCACTAACATCAAACAAACCTGCAAGATAATAAGTTATAGCCACAAGGGTCAATACATTTGATTGTATTGGCAAGTGATACTATGGTAGAATAGTGGTATCTATCTTCTATATGCATTTGGCTAAGTGGAGTTTAGGCTTGCTTTGCTCAAAATAAGTTTTCCTTATTAGTTGAAAACACTAAGTTTTTGTTTGTCAAATCTCCCAAGGCATCTACCAATAAAATTGGTGATCCTTTAACCCTTGTTCAACCACAAGTTTTTAACTTAGAAATTGGGATGAGGAGATCCTTGATAGCTTCCATGTCTTGATGCTCAAATTGTCCATTGTCGAGGACACGGCTAAGTACTTAGATTTTTCCTTCTCGAGAGGTGGTGCACTTTCCCCACAAGACTTGACATGCATCGAGATGAGATATTTCAGAAGCCTTCCCTTAGACCAAATGGACGCGCTCCATCCTATCACCCCCTACCACCTTCTGTCCATCTGGCTAAGTTATTGCAACCTATATGATCCAGGCAGAGCCCATATTGCCATTTGGCTGCACTAGAAGCTTCTCAACGTTTGACATGTCAAATCTCTTTGTTCCTGGGTGGCTTTCCACATGTGTGATACTCAAGTATTCCCCAGTTTACTGGACTTGTGATACACAAGTTTTACCCAGTTTACTGGACTTGTGTAACCACTCAACATATCCCATTCTCACCATTCCACCCAGGTGATTCATTCACTTAGTAGTTTTATTAAGCAAAAACATAAGTCAAAAGACTTAGCAAAATTTCTATATCATGTATATAAACCACCCTTGTTTTCTACTATCTAGGCTAAGCATACTAGTAGCAAGAATCTTAACTTAGGGAAAATTCTACTAAAGCATCAACTAATAGGATTTCCCAAGGCATAGCATACTTAGTAAAATTCCATGCAAGTCCTATTTAGAAATATCACTAATGCATAGTTAATAGGACAAAATGTATGAAGCATCACTTGCCTTTTTAGTCGAGAATATAGATACACTCCTTGATCTTGTAATTGTCACACTCTTGAAAGTTCACTACAATTCAATCAAGGCACAAATTCAAACTAGCATTCAAACAATTCACCACATAAAATAATGAAAACAAAACAATGCTTGCAAGTATGCAAAAGATTGTTTTATTTGGAAAGGGGTTTCTAATAGGCTATAAACATTTTAAAACACCTATTGGTCATTTATAAAAGTGGCAAAACCATTTGAAATCAAGTTACTGAAAATGGGCCATTTAAATCATTTTTGTTTTGCTAGAAATGATTTTAAACCATTTGTTTTGCTAGTGTTAGCCAAAACAGAAATGTTAGTGTTTATGGTCAAAGTGTTTAAAAGAAATCCACTTGTAAAAGGTTTCACACAAAAATCATTTTTAAATCATAGCAACATTTTTATTTTACTAGAAATGCCTTTATTCAAAGGAATAATTCCTTGGTATCACAAAATATATTTATAAACCCAAAAGTTTGTGTTTCTGGTCAGTAGGTTAAAACCAAATCATTTGCAAAAGAGTTTTACCCAAAAATCATTTTTAGAATAATTTTTATACTCAAAATAGGCCTAGAAATGTTTCTGCAAAAACACCTAACTTTACAGAAGCAAAATACTAAACTAAGGGCATGGTTGCAAAGGTTTATTTTTCCCGATTCCAAGGATATAAAATTTGTAAATTTTGGACGTAGGATTTTGTGGACAAATAAAACAATCTTTTGCATACTGGGTGTAGGATTTTGTGGCCAACGATGCCGAGGATGTCATGCACGACATGATCAATGAGGGTGGCGACAACTATGCCGACTAAGGAGAGACCCAGCAAGACACTCAACAAGGTGCCTACAACATTGCGGATGAGTCAATGTTTGGAAATGATGGCACTTCCATGGGCGAGGGGGTCACGGCCGCGTCGTTGGCCACTTCACTTGTCGATAGCAAGCAGTTGAGTCAACAAACCTCGAGCTACACCACCGACGAGGACAAGATCCTATGCAATGCATGGATGGATATTTCACAAGATCCACTATGCGGCGCCGAGCAAAAGGGCTTTGCCTATTGAAAAAGGTGGGAAATTTCTTCCATGAGCATAGGAAATTCCGAAAGGACGTCTTTTATAGCGATCGAAATGATCTATCCCTCTCCAAGTGATGGGACCATCCATGCCGAGTGTAGCAAGTTATAAATCTCCTACGAGATGGTGACAGAAATGAAAATAAGCGGCACGATGCCGGTTGACATGGTAAAACATCTTTCTCTCTTTGTCGATATCCTGCATATGCATTGAGACATTATTGGCATCCATATGTGTAGGCCATGAAAGCAATGGAGCACTTCAAGAAGGTAAATGATAACTAGGCCTTCACGTTGTCCCATTATTGTACGTTGATCAAGGACTGCAAAAAATGGGAGACTAGTTGTGCCCTTTGGAAAGAACTTGACAACAAGAAGAAGGGCAAGAGCAATGCTTCAATGGGTGGTGTCGTCGACCTAGACGAAGGCTGCGTCAGCCCTGCAGACGATGAGACTACCGTCCGTGCCCGCCGGCCTGGAGGCCACAAGGCTACGAAGGCCGACATTGCCCGTCGGGTTGGTTCCTTGCCATTCCAGGAGACCTTGAGGAAGATCCTGAAGAACAAGGAAGAGGCCATCGCCGAGAAGGAAGAGAGGCGACGCAAATAGAAAGAGGCGACCGCCAAGACCTTTGTCGAGCTCTAGACGATGTCTATCGAGGTGGAGGAGGCCAACGTCAAGGCTAGGCTAATGGAGATCGAGGCCAAGGCAAAGGCGGAGGAGGTCGAAGCCAAGGCCAAGAAGGCCGATGTCAGGTCTAGGGTCTTGGAGGCAGAAGCCAAGGCCAAGGAGGCTGAAACCAAGATCATGGACGAGAAGAATTCAAGCATGCTCACCGACCTAGATACCATCGCCGACCCCGATCGCCCTCATCTAGGCTCGCGATGCTTGAACGGCAATGGCGACGATGAATGCCACTTTTTGGGCAGAAGCTACCATTTTTCGACATTGTGTATGATATTGCTCCCTTTTGCACATTTTAGATCCACTGGTCACTTGTTGGCAATGCGCAAAAGCAATGGCACACATCAATCAGTAATGGTGCCAAGAAACGTCAGGATGGACAGATGGGTCACGCCGCTGGACGTGGCTGGCTTCGGCCAGAACACAGCCAAAGTTCAGGAAAAAAAACCCTCAGGAGAGGCCGGTACTCTAACCTCCTAGCGCGATCACCTTGCTAGCATCACGCCAGAGCCTAATGTCCTCTCTAATCACGTAAAAAATCTCCACCGCTGGATGTTGGATGCTGTCATACAACCTAGAGTTGTGTTCTTTCCAAATACGCCAGTGAACAAGGATCACGACCCGTGTCGATGTCTCGGTGAATGTTCTTGGGAGCGCGCTTCCTGATCTGATGTGCAGCCACCAATCTTCGGAGCTCACAAAGCTGGTGCTAGGGATGGGGAAGTCCGCCGCCGTCCACACTTGATCGTGAACTGACAGTGGACGAGCAGATGGGTGCATGTTTCCGGTTCAGACAGGCAAAGCAGGCAGGTGGTCGACGAGCAGGGCCATCTTCTCCTCTGCATATCTGTCATGTCTTGTTCACACTTCACATCATAAACGACAGCATTTAAAGCATTTAAAACAGAAAAGGTAATATAATAGTATCCATCAATAATAGTACAATACTTCATCCCATCCAAATTAATAGACTCGGATTTGTCTAGATTTAGATGTATCTTAGCATATTGTAGTGCTTGATACATCCGAATCTAGACAAATCTAACTCCATTAATCTGGATCCGAGGGAGCTCGTAGCAGACACAAGTGCAAAGACCTCATGCACATTTCAAGTCGGGCAAAAGTAACATAATATTGTCCATCAATGATACAATAACTCAAAGCACGCACAGGTGCAGAATTCATGCATATGTCAACTTGAGCAAAAATAAGATAATATTTGCCATCAAGAATACGTACAATAACTCAAGCACGTACAAGACTGCATACTCAGCAGCAAAAATCCACTCAGCAGCACAAGACAGAAACACATCAGCCATCAGGCAACAGGTGGTGCAGGCAGTGGTGCAGGCAGAATACCAAAGCGTCGGAGGAACCTTCTCACATGGTCAATGCATATAAAATACGAGTGTGAACTATCATGGCCCCCATGCAACATACCTATGACCTCTCCTCTCTCGTCTAGCAGTGGCCCTCCGGACGATCCTTCTGCGGTGCTCATTTGCACCTCGAGTAAGTTCATCGCATACTGCACCCTGTTTGGTCTGCTGATTTCGTCCACCGTCCTCACCGTCCCAATGCGACCAATGCTCATTGTGTCCGGTTTGTAAGGCGGCCAGGAAACCAGGAGGCATTCATGGGTGGTGGGAGGATCGATACCATCCGGACATGCAAGCAACGCCGGGTGCGGTCCATGGCAGGGCAAAGCACCAACAAACCTCCTCAGATTGGCCTCACTTGCCACCACTAGCATAAGGTCCCGGGTGCAATCTATCCAACCAATTCTTCCAACTGTGTATGCTCTCGGGGCATCTACATCCCTAGCTTCAAGCAACGCATTTTCGTAGTGGCTGCAGAGGATGTGTACGGTGAACAAGTCGTTGATCTTTGATGGCCCGATGGGGTTTGACGCAGTGAAGAGGTGTTGGATGGAGTGGGCCGTCGTCAGTATACCCATCTCCCCAGCGACCACCCCAACCTTGAATCCAGTGGAAACCGGGGTCGCCGCAAGAGCCTCATCGCGCAGCTCCCCTATAGGTATTGACCCGGCAACATTTGCAAGCCTGGTCCGCTCAGCAACCATCCTTTGTCCTTCGGAAGGGGTCAACTTGATGAAGAATATTGAGTCCAAGGCATTGCCGTAGACAGGAGCCCAGTTGACCGCCATGCTGCAAATTCATCATTGATAGAACCATCAGACCATGACAACACTTCAGTAAATGATACAAAAGATAGATAAATAAGCAACAGTATCATTTCTGTGAAAAGAACAAAGGATGGTCCAGCACACATGGTGACAAGGATGCATACATGTGACAGCTCTGAAGGTATCATTCAGATTACAGAAAAGTTGATGCCAAGGCCGAAAGAATATTTATGATAATTGGGGCAGATAGGGAATAGGTTAAATGAAATGAATTAACAGATTACTTCACATTGCCAAGCTAGCATCATAACTTTGTTGCCCACGTAAAATAGTGCACTTTTTATACTAATAATACAGGACATACAACTAGGGGAAATTCAGTTTGGCTCCTAGGTGTAGATACACCCATTGTATAAAAATGCACTTCAAAATGTCAAAACATCTGGGTTATGCAGGGAGACTTGAGTTTGTTCGCTCGGTGCTGTCCGCACTGCCTAATTTTTACACGTGTTCTCTCAAAATTCAAAAGGCTGTGCTGAATATCTGTAACCAGGCTCAACGTCACTGCCTTTCGGCAGAACAAGAGGATTCGTCTTCGGTGAATGCTTTGACTGCTTGGTCCTTGGTCTGCCGTCCTAAACGCCATGGTGGTATTGGTGTACTCAGTTTAGAGCTTCAAAACAAGGCCCTCCTTATGAACCAATTGCACAAATCCTATTCGAAGGAGATAAAGTACCACATGCAGCATCTCGTCGAGGTATCAGTCTTATTGATGACTATCCAAGTGTTTCCAAATGCAAGGTTGGCAATGGTACTACGATTATTTTTTGGAAAGATTTCTGGTCAGATGGGGAGTTGCTTTGCAATAAATTTCCTTGGTTTTTCCCTATGCCTTAGACGAGGACGTCTTTGTTGCTGATCTTGCTGCAGTAGAGGATCTCAGTTATGTTTCGCTCTCCCTCTCTCGGTTGAAGCTTACCAGGAGCTCGGTCTGATCTCTAATTTGTTGGAGGAAACAAATGTGGACGTGACTGTCCATGATCAGAGGCTGTTTGTTTGGGGGGAGAAGTACACTCCATCTCGTTTCTACAAATTTCTATTCAGACAATTACCAACAGATGTGATGCTCAATGGGATATAGAAATCCAAAACTCTACCAAAACTTAAGGTCTTCTCTTGTTGTAAAGTTGTCAACAAAAAAATGTCAAAACATTTGGAAAGAAAAATCCATGTGTACATCCAGACTTCTATGTTCTTTTTTACACAAGCAACAAAAAATGTTCTTTATTTGCCAAACTTCGTGTGCGAACATAGAACGTTCGGATTACACGCGAAATTTTCTTTCGGATTTTTTAAACATTTTAATATGCGTATATCATGTATTTTTCGTAATAGGTGTGTCTATACCTATGAGCCAAAACACCACCTCCACTAATCACAAAAATACAGTTTAGACATCCTAAATCCTAAAGCACTTAAGCCATGCTGAAAATTCATTGGTGACAAAAGCATCAGACCATGACAATATAGTTCAGCACTTAAGCAATTTATTCCAATGGTAAGCTACATCAATAACCAGGGGCGTGACCTTTGTGAAACAAGGATTCATGGGAACAAGATCAGCCACTGTGCCAAACATAGAGCTCCAGGCTTTGTACCCTGTCTTGCTCAATCTCAGTAAGCTTACAGTGCTATTCCAGGAAAAGGAAATTTATCAAGCAATTAAAGGGATTCCAAGGGATAAAAGTCCAGGACTAGATGGTTTTGGGTCAGGTTTTTACCAGGATTTTTGGCGCCTAATACGTGGACATGTTGCAGTCTTCTTCGACCAGTTCTACAAAGGGGAAATCCAGCTAGAAAACATAAACAGGTCGTATATGATTCTGCTACGTAAAATAGAAAATGACAGTTCACCTGGTAACTTTCGGCCTATTTCATTACTAAACTGCTCGGTCAGATGGATAACAAAAGTGAGTCCCTTTGGTTCATCTTACTACAACCTGAATCATACCCTATTCCAAACCAGAACAAAACCCTAGACGCGTAGCCTGAAACATCCAAAGCGCTGAAATTGAATCGATGGACGCGATCAAACCAGCAGAAGCCCAAGGGCCGGTACGCACCAAATTGAACGCGAATCAACTCCCGCTGAAGAGCTAGTGAGCAGGGGCGCCGCGCGCGACCCTCTGATATAGGATGCTAAGGGAAGATGACGGGAAGGGGTGGAGGCATGAGGCCCTTACCTTTGATGTCGCGGGCGTCGATGTGGTACTGGGCAGCGGCGGCGGAGAACTCCGGCGGCAAATTAACTGAGACTGCGCGGCGGTCGGCGGAGGAGAGGAGCAAGTGGATGAAAAGGTCGATTTGGTTTAACTTGCGGTGAGGCAGCGGCACCTCTTCCTCCCCTCTCTCTCTCTCTCTTCCTCTCTCTCTCTCTTCCCCGTACTGGAAGGTTCTAGAGTGGGTTCGGGTGGAAATGGCGGGAAGAGGGAATGGAGTGGGCTGGCAGGCGGGAGACTCAATAGAAGGTCGACACGTGGCCCGATCTGACAATTGCTGCAGAAGCACGACCTCTCCCTCTGCTTTCCTTCTTCCATTATTATTCGGTTTTGAATTTTGAACTCATTCAAGGTGCGAAAAATTGAATTAGGATGCGTCAGTGTCAGTGGCACACAAACTATCGACTTCACCTAGTTTAAGCTATGGACAAACGTGATTTTCTAATCATCAGGAGCAGCCGCCGACTTATAAGAGTTTCCGAAATCATCAAAAGGAAGTAAATACGTTTAGTTAGCATGTGTATAGGAGGTAAAGTGCCAACTGGTAGTAACACGCATGTAATAAGACATCAGGAACCATTTTTTACAGGAGAAGATCCTTCCTCCGTCTCAAACTAGATATCGCAGGTTTGTCAGAATTTTGGATGAACCTATATACTAAATAGTGTTTAGATTTATCTAAATTTTAACAAACCTAAGACATTTATTTTGAGATGGAGGGAGCAGTACGTACAAAATATAAACACCACAGGGTTTAGTAGTACAAACAAAGAGTACTCCCTCCGCCACAAAATATATGTCATGGATTTGTCAAATTTTGGACAAATCTAGACACTAAATAGTATTCCCTCCGTTTCAAAATATAAGATGTTTTAAGTTTGTGAAACAAATGTATCTAGGCTTATTTTAGTATGTATATTCACTTCAAACATGAGTGAACCTACATACTAAAAGTAGCCTATATACATTCGCTTCAAAAGCTAAACATCTTATATTTTAAAACGGAGGGGTACATAGATTCATCCAAATTTTGACAAATCTCCGACATCTATTTTGAGACGGAGGAAGTAGTAGAAACTCAGCATGATGCGAATTGGCAATTCAAAATAACATAATATTTTGCATTGTTCATCCAGTTCATCCACTGACAGACTTGTTCACAAACAGGATGCCAGTTTCGTAAAAGCCCAAAATGGCAGGCAAGTTTTGCTCTAAGCCTAGCTGCTGCAACTGTCCACGAAATGCATGTAAAAAAGGGCACCATGATACAAAGTTGAGTTAACTTCGCAAAATGGCAGGCAAGTTTTGTCCAACAGGACCCAAAAAGAAAAAAAAATCGCTTCCGTTCCATGCGAGCTTCTCTCTGTATTGTCCAAAGGCGTGCTGGGTTAACTCCTCAGTTCCATTCCATCGCCTCCCTGCAAGAATCAGTTGATCAGAACGTGGAGAAGAATTAGCTGATTTCTACTACTCCCTCTGTTTAGAAATATAAGATGTTTTAGGTTTGTAAAGGAGATGTATCTAGACATCTTTTAGTGTATAGGTTCAAATGAATCTAGATACTAAAAGGTGTCTAGATACATTAGCTTTACTAACCTAAAACATCTTATATTTCCAAACGGAGGGAGTACTATCCAAGATAAAAAAAACCCCAGAACATGTAGCTGCTGACAAATAACACACGAGACAGATTGTGTCTCTTACCAGAATAATTTCTCGACCTCCTCACTTTCAGGATCCAACTCGAGAGCGTGCTTACCTCCAGCCAGGGTCAAAACAATTTTAATGACAAATCAACTAAGCTGTAATGGAGGAACATGTTTCATGGCCATATGCCTGTACCTACAGACTAGATAGAAAATATTAGTCCAAGAATATACTTGTGTGTAGAGCACTGATGCATTCAGATAATCTGTCTTCTTAAATGCTTCATCTGCTTGTCGGTTCAGGCGAGTCGTCCTCTTTTTCAAGATTTTGCCAATCTGCGCAACTCAAAATAACTTGAGTTGGGTATATATATTAAGAGGTCTGGTCTTTGTCAGGGTGAAAGAGTACTCTAGCAAAGATGTTCAGGTTGAGCAAATGAGTACATGAAACAGTCTTCATCAATTCAAAATTTGAAAATCCCAGTTCTCACATGACATACACACAGGAAATGAAGGGGGATCTTTAAGAAATTAATCGGTACACCTGTTATTTTTAATAAAATTAGATCTAGTGAATGTCCCTTTGAGCAAAATAAATTATCCAAAAAGTAATCAGTCAAATGAGATGAGTTTTCAGAACCAGACCCTAGACAGCAAGCAGATGCAACAAAACACATTCACATTTAACGAGTCTGGAATAGGTTTAGTTAACCATCGATGCCAACATTGCTTATAAAGTTGACATGGACCAAAACTGCGATGACTTTGCAAGAAAATTTGCTAGAGTGATATACCTCAAGATGCTTGAATTCCATCTTCAGGTGACTAATGATTCCATCAACGCTCCAATTTGCTACATTTGAAATAGGCAAGGTGAATGGTAAGAGAATCCCAACACCTTCCCCGTGAACCATACTCAGCAGCGAACTGTTGAGGGAAAAGGAAAGCCTTACAAAAGCAATATTAACATTCGAACATCAGCAATGTTCATGACACGATCCATGCACTCACTACCTGATCAATTAATAAAGAGATGGCATGGAGGAGAAAGGATGAGACAGTAACAACTTTATGCAGAAAGGTTAACTTAGCACAGCCTTTATTTTTACACTAGAGATAGCATCATGTAGGTATAACGTGTACAATATACAGGTTAACAGTGTCAACCTTAAGGGAAAAGACAAGAAACAATTTTCATCAATGCGAGATTTGAAAATCCCAGTTGTTACCTGCTACAGACAGGAAATGAAGCAAGAGAGCTCTTTAAGAAAATTAATTGCTACACCTATTAATGAATTAACATGCAAGCAAATAAGTTATCCGATAAAGCATCATTCGCATATGATGAGTTTAGGACAAATCTTAGACAGCTAAGCAGATGCAAGAAAACACATGGGCATTAGACGAGTTCTTGATCTATGAAGTTTTAGTTAAACATCAACGCCCAGCATTTCCTATAGAATTAACATGGGCCAAAATTTCTGTGGACGGCTTTATATTATCTACGGCGTCGACCATAAGTTTTATTACATCGCGTTCAGTTTGGCATACCTCAAGTTCCTTGATTTCCATCTTCACATGACTAATGATTCCATCAACGCTCCAATTTGTCACAGTTGAAATGGGAGAGGTGAAAGGAAAGAGAACTTCAATGGCTTCCCGTGTACCATACTCAGCAGCCAACTCTATTGGCAATCTACCAAACTGTTGTCAAACAAGGAAAGCTTTACAAAGATATATTCAACATTGCGTGTCTATAGTTTGTGTACAAACAACAAATTCAACTAAGTATAGAAGAAAAATGCTCAAGTTAATGCAAAATACTTACAGAAACTCCTCAAGATAAATAAAAATACATTGCAGTTCAACACACTGGTCCTCGTACAAGTTGCACCATGATAACAGTTCTAAGATCACAAATACAATGCACTAGAAAAAAGAATGGTCTGCTAAACAAGCTCTGCATATAAAATCAGTTGCAGGAGCCAAAAAAACGGTTGCTTCAGTTGGTTCATGCAAATGTTGATGGTTCCAGAATGATACAAGAGGGACATACATCGGTGTGCCTTCAGAATAGCACATAACCCGCGGTTTATTGACAATATGGTGAAAAGGAAACCATTGCAGTCTTGTCCAATCTGCTGAAGCTCTAAGATGAAACACCTTACCTTGTTCCATTGTGATGAATTCATCATCTCTTCCTTTTCTGCACCTTCCACTGCTTCAGGATGTGCTCCAGAGACTTCCCCCATGCTTGCCTTTTTGTTCTCTTTGTTGTTCCACAGCTCAGAGACCACGTAGCTGCCGCTGGGATTGTATTCATTGATCTCCAGAAGCACCATGGCCACAGCCTTGAAGGCCTGCTCTCCAAGCTGCTCCTTCAAGCCCACCAGCTTTTCGTCGCCTTCATTGATGATTTGGTGGAGACACATCACGTTGTGTTAGTGTTGACACTGCATTACGCACTTGTCAGCAAGTGTTTGATACAATTCAGACCGAGTTTAACAAATCAGCCAATTAGTGTACCTTGTGTGTTTCACCTGTGGCCACCATCTTGAAAGGATGCCAATTGCCACAAGGAGCAAAGTTCAAGAGCCTTTGTTTCGCGTCTGTGCCAAACATTTCCTTGCAAGCTCATCCAGTTCACCCATCCTCTTGATTACAATGTTGCTACGAGGGTTTAACAAATCTGCAAACCCTATAAAACACAAGTGATTCGATGTCATAATATGCAACAAATAAATTTGGCGATACAATCAATGTCATCTTTTCTTCACATCTGGGAAAACATACGTTACCTTGATCAGCTCTTTCCTTGCATCTTGCAGTTCATCATTTGTCATCCCCTCTTTGATGATCAGAGCTTGAATTAGTTCATCCAAGTTTTCCATGGCATCAATTCTTTCATCCAGTTCATTGGTCAGCTCTTCAGTGTGTTTCTTCACATCAACATCCTCTCCCTCCATGTGTTTCAAGTTGTTCTATATCCAGCTCGAGCTTTTGCTTCTTATCCAGTTGCTCCTCTAACATCAAAATTTTGTTCAAAGCAGCTTCCTTCTCTTTCCGGAAGGTATTTGACATGTTAGAGTAGATTCTAGATTCTATAATTCAAAAGACGCTTGAATGAAACCAATAATTCGAGGGTAAGAATGCATACCTTATGTTTCTCAACAATAACTCACACACCTTTATTGGCTTTCTTTTGCTCAATTCTGGCCATGCCGAGGGAATCATTTTGACCATCATTCTGCAGAGGAATTAGTTTACCAGTAAGACAATTAGTCAGCAAGCTTGATCCAAAAATAATATCATGACAAGCATGCTAGGATCCTAACTAAAAAGAGCAATATCAATGGATTGATAATAAATAGAGAGAAATTACCAAGAAACGTGGTATTCCAGCACCCTAGAAGGACTGACATTGCTATTCACAAAGATTGAATTCTGATATAGATGATGCACTCCACTCTTTACAATTGAAGGGGACTGATGTCTTCATTACTGTTCATTCTCTGAATAATTCAGATTTGCATATGTTTTAGACCTCAAACATGTGTGTGACAGTAATGTTGATGTGTTACAGTACACATAAATTTTGTAGTGTATGGACTGTGCTGTGTGTATGACCGACTTTGATACTGCACCTGGAAAACTGCAACTCTATCTGGTGAGCAAAACCAGTGCTCATGATAGTCAACTTGAATTTTCACTTGTTCTTCCATGATAATATAAGACCTATAGGGTCTTTATCTGATATAAACCTGATGTCTGTTTGATACTTTTACATCTTACTATGCTCCAGTGAGAATATATCTAGTAAATAGTAAGCCTGGACTCTGGAGTACATTTACACAAAATGAATTTTCTTTCCATACTTCTATGCAAGCATAGAGAAAAGAGCTAGATTATACAGAATTTTTATGGTTTCACGTAATGATAGCTTGAAATCCTCAGAAACTACCCAGGTGGCTGATATGAAAACTAAAAGGTTCTTTGTTACAGGTAAAGGACAACCTATATTGTGTATGCATTTTGTTGTAAACATCACAACCTTTTAGGGTCATATTGTCTACACATTTAGCTTGTTTGTTCGATCACCTACCCCTTACCCATGGATGGTGCCCTCTGCATTGCTCTAAAGTAGTCCTTTCTTTCATAGCGAAGTTCAGTCGACCAGTACAGTACATGTCCATTTTCTTAATACTGTGGAAATCTAAGTACTATAAGTCAGAAAAATCTACCCTATTTAAGGCGTAGGGTTGAAATTTGAACCTGGTAAGTGCCATTTAAACATATGGGTTCAGTACAAAGCAAAAGTAGACGGAAATAACTAGTCTTGGACACTCGGTCAGATCAAAAACTTCTGTTGCTCCTTTTTATAAGATAAACAATAGTAAACCATAATAAGAAATATAGTGTGGTAGAAAATCAGTTATATCTTGATCATGGAGTCACTAGTTTGGTCTAATATGGTAGGAATTTCATTTTACAGGTCAGATAAAACTCTGAGGCGAGCCTTTGAGCCTTTTGGTGAGCTGGTTGAAGGTTTATTAGCAAAGAAATGCTTAAGGTGTAATTATCCATTAGCTCTTTGCATTTGGCATACTGAATATTCTGGAATTACTTTATTGTAGTCAAGATAATAGTGGACAAGATATCAAAAAGATCAAAGGGGTATGCTTTCATCTAATACACCATAGAAGAAGCTGGAGGTGCTGCTCTGAAAGCAATGAATGGAGAGGTAGCTGACAAAAGTCCGTTTGCTGATAGCCTTTACATGACATTGATTTATCTCTTAAGTTTACGTATATGATTCTTCTACGTTCAGATAATAAAGAGTTACATAAAACAAGGGAGGGTAGATTCGTACCTTTTTCCTCTCATTCTCCAGCTTTCTTCTTTCCATGTCAGTTTGAGCAAGTACGTGGCTCTCTTTTTTATGGCATTCTTTTTCTCATCCAACTGCTTTCTCAGCTGATCAGTCTCTTGAACAGTTCTCCATGAATGTTCACGAGCATTGGACTGCATATTACACATTTCTGTAGAAAAGACAATAAAAATGAAAACAGAAGACACAATCATGTTGGCCATGCAAAAGAGTGTAGCACAGGAGACTTTTCCGTTGGTGCAGTTCCATGAGGGTACCTTCATTGTAGCGTTGGTGCAGTGAGTTACTGTCTTCCATGGCCCTTTGAAGAGCAAGATCCATCTGATTACACTTGCACTCAAGTTCCAGTAAGTACTTGCTCTTAGCACTAATCTGGTTTGTCAAACTAGTTATGAGAGCCTCAGTTTTACGGGACAGCTCAAGTTGTAGTTCGGACACTGTCTTTAGCTCACCACTTTCTAACAAGAACCTACCAACTGGATCATCTGAATTTTAATCCTCTTCTTTTGCCAGCCAACCGAAAATATACTTTCTCCGTCGACTTGACTCATTCCAGTCCATTTTACCCAAATGACGTGATTTATAGTGGTTATGGAATGCAAAGGCATGCTTAAACCCAATCCAATCCTTCTCAAAGTGGATGACGACAAACCCAGTGTAGCCATTGGAAGAATGCACAGCCTTACACCGTGAGAGTCTGAAATGATCTAGCTTCTGCATCACAGTGGTTCCACCTTTCTATGTTTGCTCTGCTGGAACGCACACGGGTACCCTTGTTGGGCTGGAAAGAATAAATAAAGAGCTTCATTTTCATGCCAAAATAAGACAGTTCCAAGAGAAAGATGGAATTTGTAAGGGAAAAAAAGATGAGCCGATAATTCTTTTCTAGGAGTATAGCTTATAAAGTTATATGTCCCTTTTCTCCCACTGGTTCCTCAGAATTGTTGTGTGGGTCAACGTTCCTAGCATGCCTCATGTGGCTAACATATTAATAGCTATGAGCGGGGCCTATTTGGTTGATTTACAAAGGTTGACAATATTTACTAATCAGGCCTACGCAGTGCCATACTATGCCAAGCCAAAGGGAATCCTACAACACATTTGTGAGCCAATGACACATAGGACCCAAGCTGTGGGAACAGATTCTTGCCAGCAAACCAAAAAGATAACCAACTAAGTCACATATTCCTAACTTTTGCGTGGCATGGTTAGCCACCAACCAATAATGCCCTCGAGTACAGGTGGGAACAATTTAAGAACGTAGCAAAAATCTAGCAACGGAGAGAATTGAAGTTGAAAGCCAACAGATCAATGAAGATTTGAACATCACATCTGCACTGTGCTGCAAAAGTATCTTCACAATAGTATCATATCCTTTATGAGCAGCAAGGCGGAGTGGTGTCCCAGTAACTGATAATGCATTCACATCCACTCCTCTAGAGAGAAGATATTTTACTATTTCAGACTGCACTGAAGAAACAAAGTTTAGTAACTATTGGGGAAGCTACTTTTTGGTTCACATTTCCCATAAACAGATACCATAAGAAGCAGGTA
The DNA here is from genome assembly GCA_910589765.1 of Avena atlantica. NCBI lineage: Eukaryota > Viridiplantae > Streptophyta > Magnoliopsida > Poales > Poaceae > Avena > Avena atlantica. The sequence continues at coordinate 257,150,954 of OU342736.1, forward strand.
ATCACGCTCATGGTTTTTAAGGCGTCTCTTAGTCGTCGCCTAGGCGAAGCTTAGGCGTCAGGGCGCCCTCTGACTCTGAGGCGTCGGGCTCGCCCCAGATTCTTGTCTAAAGCGTCCACTTTACCCTTGTGAGGCGTCCATAGCGTCTGTGAGGCGAGAAAAGCGGCACTCTGGGATGTTTTGGACGCCCTGTACAGAGAGGGAAGGGAGGGAATCTTGGCAGTCAATGTAAGGGAAAAGAGAAGGAAGAGAGAGGAATCTTGACAGTCAGAGTAAGGGAAAAAAGAGGGGAAAAGGAGGGAATCTCTTCTCTTTTCTATCTGCCCTCCCTGCTGTTTCTGATTTCCCGTGGCTTCTTTCTCTCTTGTATATGCCCGTGCTGCTGCTGTGTCTATGTAGTAGTAGTAGCTACTGAGTGCTGACATTGGCTATCAAATGATTAAGTAGTAGTAGCTTGCTGGTCCATGTTAGCTGTTGGCATTTGGAGGTTAGCTGCATGTTGGCTAGCTGATTAAAATTGCCTAAGGCGTCGCCTCGCTTCACGCTTTCAGCGCCTAAGCGTTGAAGCGCACCCCCAGCGCTTTAAATCGCCTTACCGCCTTAAAAACCATGATCACGCTAAATAAACACCATTTGTGAGGAAAACAGTATGAAACTCACAGTTACGCAGACATTTCTTTGGAAACTAATTTCAATGGCTAAAAAAATAACATATGAAATAGATATCCTGAGAGAAGCTCCACAGACTATAAGGATAGATAGTACAGTGCCGAGATAGATTGATAGCAACACGACGACATGTAGACTTTTTACATTTATGTGAGTAGAAAATTCAAAATTAATGTGACAACCATGTTTCGACTTGTCATAAGACTGGTCATGACAAAAGGGGGTCACTTAACCCCAATTCAGGAAGAAATCGGCACCAATCCTTCTCAAGAACTACCAGAAAGCCCCTATTTTATTGCGAGAAAATTCCCCCAAGAACCCAAGGAATTAAGCCCCAGCCTTCCAACCCAAGGGATCACACACGAAATCGACATCCGGGAGGATTAGTCACATGCTCATCACTTTTGGCGTGGCATGGTTAGTCACCAACCAATAATGCCCTCTAATACAGGTGGTAACAATTTGAGAACATAGCAACAATCTAGCAAAAGAGAGAATTGAAGTTGAAAGCCAACAGATCAATGAAGATTTGAACATTACATCTGCACTGTGCTGCAAAAAGTATCTTCACAATAGTAGCATAGCTTTATGAGCAGCAAGGCGGAGTGGTGTCCCAGCAACTGATAAAGCATTCACATCCACTCCTCCAGAGACAAGATACTTTACTATTTTAGACTGCACTGAAAAAATAAAAAAATGAAGGTCATAAAACCGTGAACAGTATTTGAACAAAACGCTTTTGGGCAACAAAGTTTCAGTAACTATTGGGGAACCAACTTTTTGGTTCACATTTCCAATAAACAGTTACCATAGGAAGCAGGTAATCATGCTAAATAAACACCATTTGTGAGGAAAACAGTGTATTAAACTCGCGGATCATACTAATTATGCAGACATTTTTTTGGAAACTAATTTCAATGGCTAGAAAAATAACATATGAAATTGATATCCTGAGAGAAGCTTCACAGACTATAAGGATAGATAGAGTGCGAAGATAGATTGGTAGCAACACGAATGACACGTAGACCTTTTACATTTATGTGAGCAGAAAATTCAAAATTAATGTGACAGCCATGTTTCGACTTTTCATAAGACTGGTCGCTATTGATGGGCATGAGAAGCAAATAATATCAGGTTGTTTTAGTTTATGGAAACAAGAAAATTGTTTAAATTAGGTTAGCTAGGCTCTTGGTTAAATAAATCCACTTCTATATATCACCACGGCATGGTCGATGTACCACAAAACAATTCTGACAAAGAAGGTCTAGCACAAAACAAAGGAGCAATACAACAGTAAAGACTCTGAGCACCTATAGAGTGAATGGAAAAACCATGTGAGGATCCTTCAGTCTATACCATTAACAACAGCTGAGTGAAGAAGAGTCATGAACGTTGTTAATGCAGATTGGCACCATGGTCAAGAAGGTACCAGACGGTAGGAAGGTTTCCATAGGTAAGGGCATGCTCCACAGGTGAATAATCTAGCATTAGATCTACACACATCCCAGGTAAAGATGATGATGATGATCAAGTCATACAACTATGCTTTATGGATGAGAGAGGCGTGAACAGAAAACTACCCTGGGAGGTGTCAGGCTTGTTGATGTCCATCTTGACCTCCTAGGAGAGGCGGGTAGCCTGCCGCGGCTGGCGGCATGCAGTTCATGCCCATATAGGTCGTGCTGGCCACTGTAACCGGTATCCCGTGACCATGCACGTCCAGCTCCTTTGCAATCTCTGAAGTTCACACAGAAAAAAGGAGATTAGGTATCATCAACCATGACAGTAACGTAGCATCATGACAAAAGGCGGCCCTTTTACCCTAAATCAGGCAGAAATCGGCACTGATCCTTCTCAAGAACTACCAGAATACCCCCAATTTAATTGCGACGAGAAAATTGCCCCCAAAACCCGAGGAATTAAGCCCCAGCGTTCCAGCCTAAATGACACACGAAATCGACATGCGGGGGCAGTGAATCGCCAGTATTCCGCGGCCAGATCGGAACCCGCACGACAAACTAAACCCTAACCGGACAGACGCCAAAAAGAGAGAAGGGGGTGCGGACATGTGGCCCTTACTCTTGATGTCGCGTACGTCGGCGTGATGGGCGGCCTCGATGAAGCTGGCCTCCAGCGGCCACCGGCCGCGGTCTGCACAAGCAGCAAATCGAAGGGTTGGAAAGGCGGCGGAGGGAGAGAGAGAGGTAAGGTACTAGGGTTAGGGTGATGAGCTCCAGTCACCTTTTGCCGAGGAGGAGCTCGAATTGGCAAGGCAGCGGCAGATCGCGGGTCCCCATCCCCTCTCCTTCTCTCTCTCTCTCCGCCGGCGGCGGCGGTCGCGGAGCGAAAGCTTCTGGAATTGGCGAGCGGGGGAGAGAGAGTAAAACGGGCGGGAAAACGGGGTGACTGTGAGTGTGAGTGGCGTTGCAGGTGGGAGACCCGATAGGCAAACCTGGCCAACGGGCCGTGCCTGGACGGGCCAGCCCGTGGGCCTGCTTAAAAAGCCCGGCATAGGCACGGCCCGGCCCGTGGCGTGCCGGGCCCGTGCCGGCCCGTGAAGCACCGGGGTCGTGCCCGTGCTGCGGCTGCAGGCACGCGGGCCGGCCCAGCACGGCCCGTCAAGGCTGACGCCACCAGAAAATTTCAATATTAGTGCAAAAAGAGGAGTGTGGGGATCGAACCTGAGACCTGCCCTTCGAATCCCCTCATCCTAACCAACAAACCAAGCAACCTTTTGTGATTTAGTACAGGTTAGGACCCTTTTGTAGGCATATTTCGACGGGCCACATGAAAAAAGGCCACGGCCCGGCGTGCCTAACGTGCCGCGGGCCGGCCCGTTTAGCCCAGGTGCCGGGCTCGGGCCGCCAGGAGGGGCACGTGGCACGGCCCGGCACGACACGTGGCTTGGTGGGCCACGACGGGCCGTGTCGCGTGCCGGCCCGTTTGGCACGTGCCGGGCCTGGGCCGTGCCGGGCCGGCCCGTTGGCCAGATTTGCCGATAGGAGGCCGACGCTTCGGCAGGCACGGGCACGGCCACAACCCTTTCCTTTGAGATAATTTTATTTGCTTCTTCATTCGAATTTTGAATTTGAACTTCCTCTATTGACCTCGTCTTCACCGGTGATTGCGTGTGAGTTTCATTGACAGGTTTGACGACAGCGGCCACGGTCGAGCTGGCACTCACACATGGTCGGGATATGCTGATAAAGAAAAGAAATGGGACAAAGAGAAAATAAGGGCAGGGTGAAAGTGTAACATTCCCAAAAAAATAAAACAATGATCATCAAACTCTAATCACTAAAAATTAGGGTTAACAAAAACTTTGATTAAATTAAATCATATAAATGCATGTGTGTATGTGGTGATTTGATAAATGCATGAATGAACTTGTGTGATTAACCTAAATAGCAAGAAATGGTTTAAAGATGAAAATAACATCATATAAAACATTTCCAATCAGAAACAAATAAAGAGAAAATAAAAAACAGATCAATTAGGTCACTTTTGAGTGTTTCTCACTAGGTCACTTTGAGTGTTTTTAGTCCAAGATTTCAAACAGAAACTTTTCCAAAAATTTTCACCTCTTACTAGACCAAGTAAAAGTGAAGCAAAGCCCATATTTCAAACTTGCAGAAACATTTGGCAACCTCATTCAAATGACAATTCAAAATTGAATCTTTAACATATGTAAAGATCACACATTTTCAAAACCCAACCAAACCAGTGCCCCTTGGCTAATCCAACTTACCAGAGAATCTCTAGTATGTGCCTAGCAAACCCACCAAGTTTGAATCCAAAATTCAAATTTGGATTTCTTTCGGCCATTTCATCAAACACCTTGTCAGCCGCAAACAAACAAACACAAAACACTATTAGGATCAGTGATTTTGGCCAACCTTGTTCTCTCTCTAGCTCTTACTACACTCTCGTTAGATGATCTAGCCCAATTAACAAGCCTTAGCACCACTGTGAGCTTGGCATAGCCATTAATGGTGACCATGCCGAGCCCATTTGCCAACCCCAGTGTCGCCACCAAGCTAGAGGAAGAACTAGCCCTGTCAACCTTGTCTGGGACACTCTCCACCGTCCCCGCCACTCTCTGTCCTAGCCCCGAGCACAGCCAACCACTGGAACACCCGCCAAGCACGCGCCCAGTCTCGCTGCATGCGAGCCGAGAGAGCGTTAGTGCGCCACACTCGACCAGCGCCCACAGACCGCGCGCCGCCCTCGTAGCTTGCGTGCATGATCGCTAGCACTCCAGCACCCCGCCAGACAACCTCGTTCGCCGCCGTGCGACCAGGAGAACCCGTGCGCCATTAAATTCGCCGTCAGACCCGTCCAGAGCATCGCGTTCCGACCGATCAGCACCGCCCCACGCCTCGCCACCACGTCGTTGAGCTTCGCCAGGGAGCACAGCACCACCCCCTACCGTCGCCCATGCCATTAGCCCTCTGTGCCATCGACCACGACGAGCTCAGCCCGCGCCCGTCGGTCCCCTTCAGCCACTATAAAAGGAGACCTTCCCCGCTCGTTTTCTTCACACCAGTTCAGTCCCCACCTCTCACTGATCACAACCACTCACTCCCGGAGAAAGACGAGCACCAGGTGGCCGGAATTTCACCGGAGTTCGCCGCTGCAGAGGAGGAGAGGCGCCGTCGATTGGAGCCGTCCCAGGAGAAGTTGTCGGTACCAGGAGAAACGCTGTCGTCGACTTCGTCATTCGCCCCTGTCGCTGACCATCGCCCGAGCCCCGGTGAGCCTCCCACGACCCCCACCTGCCGCGCTAGGGTTCTGTCTCGCCGGCGCTGCCCAACGTGGACGATGAACCAAAGCCGTTCGATTAGAGTTAGATCGTGCGGCCCAGATCACCCCGTACTGCTTCGCCCCTCACTGTCTTACTGACGCATGGGGACGACCACTTAACCAGCCCACGCGTGCGCTGTGCGTAGTGGGCCGGTCCAGTTAAACGTGCCGCGCGACCCAACAATTCAAATTTACTTTTATTCATTTAATTTCAAACAAAGTTCTTTACCTATATTCAAAAATCAACCCAGCTCGATTCGATGAACCAAAATGCATGAAACCAATTTTGTTATAAAGGTACTGGAATGCTTAATCCAAGCCCGTTGGATTCAAACCATTTAGATTTGTAGATCACCCATGGTAAAAATAGCAAGGCAGAAACTTTTTTGTATTCAAACATTTTTCAAAATTCAACCATAAAAGGTTTTGAGTTGATTCCAACTCTCAAAAATCACATTTGACCATACCTTTCAGAATATATAAAAATATATAGGTTTACTTATAGAAATAATGATCAAGTAATAAAAGAATGCCACATAGGCATTTCTAGTCACTTTAATTAAATAAAATAAAAAGTTTAAACCTTATTAAATTGTGACACCACTTTAAATCACATTCCCATGTACTGAAATATGTGGTGATGACATGTGTCAACATGATCCCATGTTTGAGTTGGAGAATATTAAATATTAAGTAGTTTTTCAATGAGTAGAAATTACTTTTCTCAAAATAAAATAAATGGGACAAGTGTTTTAATCCTTGTAATGTTAGTGATGATGATAGATCACCTAGTGTGAACCTTTGTGTGATGATTAGCAATAGTTAAGTATTGTTTGGTGATTGTGTACCTCGTATTTTTTTATAGACGCTAGTACCGACCAAGGATACGAGGAGGAAATAGGATACTACGAGGAAGAAGCCAAGGAGAACTTCAACCACTGCTCTGCACAAGGCAAGCTAACACTTGCAAGATACCCTACTTATGCAAGCCTAATACTACTAGTTGATTTAGCAAGCTATTAACTGAGCAAGCTAACACTTGCAACTTAGCAAGCTTACACCACTTAATACCCAATCCTAGTTTTACTTGCAAGCTAAATACTTTATCTTCTTTATCAAAGCTTTCTCTTAGAGTTTACTTAGTGACTTGTAGATTCTAGAAAGATAACTGAAGGTAGCATAAAGAGCATAAAAATTTGGCCTAGGTTAGATAATCTTGATGTCATCCTAAGGCATGCGTTTGAACTTAGTAAATCCCCATTGGTTTATTACCCACCATTAGTATTTACCCCCACTTGTAGATGCTAGTGCTAAGCATAAAACTTGATCAACTTTAGATGAGAATACTTGGTGAAAATGGTTATGAAAACCTTAGAATGATGAGTCATTCTACTGAAATGTTTTGACGTGTGTTCTTGAACACCAGATGATTTTGATGATGAAAATGTTGAGGCATGAGCCTTAGCCCTTTATAAAACTGATGGTTGTCTGGATGAGATACCATTCCAATTTTACCGTATAACCACAATACCCGAAATTTGGGTAGGGCTTGATTGGAAATTTATATACCTTAGTATGGGTTCCCTTGCGGCCAAGGTCTAAGCTGAGGCTACCTTGTGAAAATTGTCCACTTGTGCAGTACCCAAGACGACAGTTGGTCATGGTTGGGATGCCAAACTCACAGGAGAGGTGCCTATACTAGGATGTGTAATTGAAAGGTTAGGATTGATTATCCGCATGCTGAGTATGGTGAATTCAGGATTGTTCCTGACGGATGTATCGAATGTTGTGGTGAAAGTGTACAATATCTGTAGAGTGTCAAACTATTCGAATAGTCGCGTCCGCGGTTATGGATAGTTGGAGTGGTCATACTGTTCTATCGTCAGATGTTTTCAAAATGACTTATGAAATGGGTTATGACTTTGACTTGACCACACCAGAGTTGTGATATGAAACTAAAGTTCCCACTTAGGTGTTATAAAACTTTCAACTAGCTTTCTTTGCTTTTGAACTTAGTAGAGGTAAATCTGGCTTTTTGCAAAACAACCCTAGAGCTGAGTATATCCTATTCAAAAACCCTTCACTTGTTAGTATTAGTTTGCGAGTACTTAAAGAGTACTCATGGCTTTGTCCCTGGCTATTTCCGTGGCTAGACTATGAAGAGGAGTATCAGGATGACGGACCACAAGAAGTTTACGACAACTAGGATCATCTCCCATCGTCAGCATTGACTGTGACCCCGAAGATGGAGCTTCGCCCACACTATCATTATCTTTACATTATTCCGCTGCTTGAGTTGTATTAAGAACTGGATCATGAGATCCTTATTTGTGTAAGACCTTATGTATGGTTTGTAATGGATGATGTACTATGATATCAAAATCTGTTATGTCTCACAAAAATGGTAATCCTGGGACTGCGAGGTATGGCATAACAGGCATCTGGAATTAAAAATCCGGGTGTTGACAGAAAGGGTCAAAAAAACTGACAGTTAGCCACCCTCATTCTTGCGACACACTGGCACGCGGCGGTTGCACATTCGTGGAGGCTGCCAACGATAAGCATGGCATCATACCTCCTACCAGCTCCTCCTCCACCAGTCTTTCTTCTACCCAATTTTTCTTTAGTTTTCATGGGTCGTGTGCTTGCGGGTGTTGACTTCGCATCAAGATCCGGATCTCTCGTCCTTGCGTCACGACACCCACAACTCCAGCAGGCTCTACCTCTTTCGAGGCGCCTTCAAAGTTGTAACGGCCCAAAGAATAGATCAGTGGGAAGGTAGATGTAGAATTGTGTATTTTCATTTGCATGTATCTACATTTGTGGTTAAATTTCAAGTTCTGATTTGAGATTATAAAATTAGTTTGACCTAGGTCAGCACTAGGATTTAAATTTAAATTTTGAATGAACCTTTGGTATATTTCAAATTTGGGTTACAGATTGACTTAACACGATTGAGTGAGTCAAAAAATGGTAGCACGGATTCGTGTATTAAAAAGGAAATAAGGGCAGTTGAAATACACTGGACCATGATCAGTTGATCAATAGAAAGTGACAATGGCAGCAGAAACCAGTAGATAGTGAACAATACTAAGATAAGTAGCAATACAAGAATGTGTTGTTCATCAAGTATGACCATGGATACTGGTGAGAACGGGGCAGTAGCCTAGTGGTTGGGTGTGGCGCATCCCAGCGATCGGAGTTCAATCCCTATCAGAGATGAATTTCTGGAATTCTCACGCCGACCCACTTCTACTATATCAAAAAAGTGTCTAGTTCCTCCTAGCATTATTTCATTTTTTTGACAATGGATAGTAGTATCATCCATAAGAAGAAGACTAGGAAAGCAACACAAGTAGAATAACAAGTAAACACAGAAGAGGAAAATCACCTCAAACTTTTGGATTCTTTCAAAGAACAAAATGTCATGATCACGTGAGCACTAAAAGTTCACATAATCATGTTAATGAAGGGAATATGACCGATAGGCAATAATAAAGTGGTTATTATCGTATTCCTTATTTATGATAAATGTTTATTTTGCATGCTATAATTGTATTAATACGGAAACATTAATACATGTGTGTTTAATAAAAAAAGGAAGTTCCTAGTTATGCCTCTCTTATAAACTAGCTCGTTGATTAACAAGATGATCAAAGGTTTCCTGATCATGGACATTGGATGTTGTTAATAACGAGGTCACAACATTAGTGTAATGGTGTGATGAACATTCATCCGAAGTATAGCATTACGATCAAATTCATTGAGTTTATATTACTATAACAACTTACGAAGTGATCCTAATCCTTATACCATGAGATCATGTCAATCACTAACACCGGAAGATTTTCTTGATAACATCAAACGTCACACCATAACAGGGTGATTATAAAGATGGGTTCAGAACTACTAAAGTGTTATGTTGAGGCCCATGGATCGAGAGTGGAATTTGTTCATCCCGATGACGGATAGATATGATCTGGGCCCTCTAGGTGATATCACATTGATTAGCTTGCAAGCAAGTGATTTGATCACTAGAATGTTATATCACGGGAACGAGAAAAGAGTACATGTTAGTAACAAGATCAAACTAGGTATGGAGATACCGATGATCGAATCTCGGAAATGTAATATATTGCGAAACAAAGGGATTAAGATACTAGCATAAAAGGTTCTCGCGATCACAAGAAAGTCATCGCTGAATGTGTGGGGGTCAGTATGGGTCTCCAGATCCCGATTCTGATTATTGATCCAAGAGGGATCTCGATCATGTCCACATTATTCTCGAACCGTAGGGTGACACACTTAAGAGACACTGACATCCATTTGGAGCAAAAGTTTCATGCCGAAAAGAATAACAAGCATAGGAATTTATTTCACTAGATACCGAAACAAGTTTTTGGGTGAAATTGCAGAAAGTGTTTTTGCATGTGAAATGAAATACTAGCAAGGGGTTATATGTGAATGTTTGTCATTAAAGTAATTGACAAAATTCTGAATAAATAAAAGGAGTTTTATTTAATGAGAGTTTGCATTAAATTTGGTGGAAATTTAATGGGAATTTGAGTGGGTTTTTGAGTGGAGAAAATTGAAGGGCCATTTTGTGAGTGGAGTGTCCACCCACATGAATGAGGGAGAGGTGGGGGCACCCTCCATGGCCGGCGGCCATGCCCCCTTGGGCTGCCCCCCTCCCCTTAATAAGGAGCCTCCTCTCACTTCTCACTCACACCTCCTCGTGAAGGCTCTCTCTCCTCCTCTAGTATTTATCCCCCATGGTCTCAGACTAGCGAGATACATGTTCCCGGTGGCTTTTAGGCAAGAAAGAGTTGTGCTTCCGTTGCATCGCTGGAGCGAGGAGGCGGAGGTTGCTCGGTGCCTCGGACATGTGTGCGAGCACGGATGCGCCGCTGATTTGCGGTGCTAGGACTTCCTCTAGATCTTAAGATCGGCAAGAGATCGTCTACATCAACCACGAGTTTAACTCGTTAAGCTTTATCGCTCTTCAAGGGTATGTTATCTACGGATATACATCCGCCTGTTGATTGTATCTAGTAGATAGATCTTGGTACATAGTTGTTCCCATCGTAGGAAATTTTTTGTTTTCTATGTCGTGAACCCTTCAGTGGTATCAGAGCCGGATATATGCGTAGATGCTTACACATATGAGTATGTGGGTGATGATGATCATTTTATCGCTTCTTAGTTGTACTTTGGATATTGGTGGCATAGTGGGATGAAGCGGCCCGGACAAACTTTACATGTCCTCGCACATGAGACCTGTTCCACGCTTGACATGCAACTAGTTTTGCATAAGTGGCTAGCGGGTGTCTGTCTCTCCTACTATAGTCAATATATAATTTGCAACGAGTTGTCAACAATTTGGTTATCCTCGTTGTGGTTCATGTTCGTAGGTAAGAACGGTTCTATCTTCGAAATCCCTAAGCCACATAAAACTTGCAATGGATAAATTAGAGGCGTCTAGTTTAGATTGTTGCTGGGCTAGTGTCATGATATGGTGATAATGTAAGTAAAAGTACAAGTCGATACTCTTACAACACACATAACGTGTAAGTTCCATAGACATTGGTCTTACACATCACTATCATACCACAATATGCACATGATGGAGATCAAGTGCAAGAACCATATCATTTCACTTATTCACATGTGATGTTTGATTGCATATTATATTGCTAGTTTAGCATTTTATTAGCATAATAAGATGATCCCTCATTTAGATATCAAGATAAAAATGTGTTCTCCCTTAAGTATGCACTGATTATGTTTCGTCGCTCCAAGACATCACATGATGATCGGGTGTTCTTGGATCCATGATCATATTTTGGGTGTAAGACAGTTACACACGCGAATACTAAGGTTCTTACTTGGCGAGCCTAGCATGTGCAGACATGGCCTCGGAACACAGACCGAAAGGTTAAGCATGAGTCATATGAAAGATATGATGCCTATTTGATGCTCGCCTTTGAAGCTACACCGACTCACGTGATGATCGGACTTGGTGTAGTGGATTTGGTTCATGTAATCACCAAAAATACACGAGGGATGTTGTTTTTGAGTGGGAGTTCATTTCTAATTTGGATTAGTAGAACTCAATTTATCATAAATTAAATTAAAGTGAATTTGCATAATTTGTTGTAGTCATTGGCATTCCTTCACCACCTTATGCTTAGTTGTAATTGAGATAATAGAACTATAGAATTATGGATATTTACTTTACGAACTGGTATCGTATTGTGTTGAGTGTCAGTCTAAAGTTTAAAGTCCTATTGCAAACTTTCAGAAAACTCTGTTTACTCCGTGAAATTTGATAATTAGTATTAAATCGAGAGTAACAATTCGAGTGTTAGTATCTTAAGTATCATGTTTGCCTCCATGATTCTTGATTTAAATATCGAGATTATCTAGGAGCTAGAAGAATTGTTTCAGAAACCATCATGTGTGGTAGATATAACAATATCTGAAACAATATTTTGGTTGCAATATGATAGAGTATAATATATGTTCTCATATTGGATGATAAATTGCAAAGGTTGGAGATGCTAGGCATCCTAATTACCCAAAAGGGTTTTGGAAAGTAATGTTATACTCACGGTTCGCCTTTATAAGCTACAGTAGCTTGATCATGAAAGTCGTCATGATAAGGATGAATATAAGATGTATATAAAGTGTTTACTACTAAAATATTACTAAAGAATGGATTTTGAAAGAACGCCGATCATTTGATGATGGGGATCTACTTCAAAGTGCGAGTCCAAAGGTATTATTATTTGAATATACACGCTTTGGACTATGTGTCATGTTTATGGTGCCACTATTGATGTTGATAGATTCTTTTAAAAGGAAAAGAAAATGCTGAAAGAGAATCTATAAAATATATTTGGCAGAAACGAAAAGATTGGAAATATCCAATTTAGGTATATGGATGATATACATGTTATGGTTGTATTATTTGCTTGTTAAACAATGTGGTTCTTGGGTATTGGATACCAAATTGGTTGGTATGGAATTTCATACAGAACGACACAATTCATGAACCATAATGGCCTAAGTAACTAGCAAGAGAATATGTGATGATGTTCATCGAAAAAAAACAAACCGTTGTTTGTATTTCTCGTTGACATCAAAGCTTGCCTTCAAGATTTGTTTTAAATAAAAGTTATTTAAATCAGGTATTATGAGAACAAAGATTGTTCAAATAATTACCGTATTCCATGTAAGATGGATGATTTACAAATCTAGTTGGAGAAATCACATCCATAAAAACTAATGCTAAAATGTCGCAAAACAAATGATTGAAAGATCACTTACGAAGTGACATCGCTGTTTAAATTATATTGGAAAGAAAACATGAAGAATCTCCATATTCATGGATTTTTGGAGTCTTTGATTTGATCAAGTGACGCTTGTGAGACTTTCCTCGGGATAATTAAAACTTCGTTCAAAGGCCAAAGAAGAACGAACGACTAAAATACTGGAATTTATACATATCGATGTATGTAATCCATTATGTATAGTCATAAGCGATGGATTTCAACTTCATATGCTTTCTCCGGAAATTTGAGTGAATATTCACTTAATGAGAAAGAAATATGAAATATTTGAAAACGTTCAAAGACTTTCAAGATGAAGTGGAAAATCATTGTAACAAGAAAATAAATAGTTTATGATTTTATCATAAGGGATTTATTTGAGTTGCAAGTTTAGCAAAACACCCAGATTTACATCTCCCGAAACACCATAGGAATATGGAGTGTTTGAGATTTATAATGAAACCTTGTGTGACATGGTTGGATCAAAAGGTGTTATTTATAAAACTGCCATTATGTTTTAAAAGATTAAATCTTTAGAGACTACCGCTTTTACACTGAAAAGATATCCATCTTGATCCATTGAAATGACACCATATGAGTTATGGTTTGGGGTAAAACCCAAATTGTCCTTTCTTAAATTTTGGTATGCTAAGCATAAGTAAGATGTTTACAACCAAAGTCGGATGAGCATGTCTTTGTAGGTTATTTCGAATAACAATTGGTTATTCCTCCATAACACCAAGGACAGAAGGGTTTGTCTCTTGAAATGTGAAGTTTCTTGAAAAAGGATTTTTTCATAAAAGTTAAGTGGGAGGACAATAGAACTTTGATAAGGTTAACGAACCTTAGCTAAATGTGCTTAGTTGTGCAGCGCCGGGAATCGTTCCGGAGGCAGCCATAATGCTCATAGCTTATGTGCCTCAAAGGTTATGGTCACGGAGATCTAAGTTCCTATTGAACCAAGTAGGTCGGATAAACAATCAAATACTAAGATTTGAGAGTAAAACATTATTATTTGACAATGATGAACCGACTACATGCAAAGAAGCGATGATGGGCCCTAACTCCATTAAATGGCTTGAAGCCATAAAATCCGTGATAGTTCCACACACGAGAAATCAAGTTTTGAACTTAAAAGACCCTCCGGAAAGGTGTAAAAACATATCGGTCGTATTTGGATCTATAAAGAAACAGACATGGATGTTTCACATCTATGAAATAGTCGACATGTCGATAAAGTATTTTACGACAATGTTCAAGGAGTTGACTATGACAAGATTTGATCTTTCATAGCGATATTTAGTCTGGACGGATTAAAGTAACAACCACTACATATAATTTGGTATATGGTAAATGAATAAACAAAACAAAGTTCTTCTAATAGAATGGTTACCTAGGACGTGTGCATGACACGGTCCAAAGGGTTTTGTTAATTCAAAGGATGCTAAAAGGCATGCAAACTTCAATGGTTGAAGTAAGCATCGTGGAGTTGGAATCTTCACCGTGATGAAAAGGAGTTTTCATCAGGAGACGATGAAGATGCTTGCATTTGCAAGAAATTAAGTGGGAGCGCTGAGACATATTTCTAATACATTATGTAGAGGACATCTTGTTGACTGTAAATGATGTATCTTTTATTGACAAAGGTTAAGAATTTCATTTCGATGAAAGACTTAGGCAAAACCCGAATATTTAGCATGAATGTATACATGGATAGACTTTGACGCTAATATGGTTGTGCCAAACATACATATATGAGATATTGAAGGAGTTCAATATAGAAACAACGAGAAATATTTCTTGTCGCATGGAAAAGAATTGAATCAAGATTCAAGTGTATCGACACTTGATAAGTGAAACAAGATTCAAGTGCTTTGACAGTTGATGAGTGAAATCACAAGAATGTTTTGATCAATCATACCATGATATGTACACATCTAAGTATATCCTATGCTCTAAGTGTTATGAGCATATACCAGAATGAATCCTAAAATGATCATTGGACGATGGTGAGGATATTCTTATGATCTTTTGGAAGAACTAAGAATATATTTGTGTAGAGGTGACAAACAATTACAAATAGTTGATTGTAAAGCGTTACATTGATACTAGTGTTGTCATAAGATACAAATTAAGTTTATCTCAATTTAAACTATGAGTGGCATAATGAAATGGAAAGGAGTTTCCATGATGGATTTGGATGTATTCCAAAGTTAAAACATTGTGACGAATACTACAACAAAAAGGCTAAGTATATGACTGCTATAGTAGCAGCAAAGGAGGGCATTTGTGTCAAGTAGTTTGTTATCAAACTAAGGTGTGGTTCGCAATGGGCTAACACTAAAGATATATTGTACGACAATAGTATCGACATGATTTAACCCCAAGGAACTAAAGGTCTCACCAAAAGACCAAATTTATACAATGCCATCTCATTGGAGAATGAGTGATGCGTGGAGACGCAAAGACATGCAAATACACACGGACCTGAAAGTAACAGATTCGTAGATTATGTTAACCACTTGCAGTTGCGTATATGGAACACCAGAAAGCCATAGGTGTTTAATACGCAAAGTTTTCAAACTAGATTATTGTCTCTAGTGCAAGTGGGAGACTGAAGGGAATATGCCCGAGAGGCAATAATAAAGTGGTTATTATCATATTCCTTATTTATGATAAATGTTTATTTTGCATGCTATAATTGTATTAATACGGGAACATTAATACATGTGTGTTTAATAAACAAAAGGAAGTTCCTAGTTATGCCTCTCTTATAAACTAGCTCGTTGATTAACAAGATAATCAAAGGTTTCCTCATCATGGACATTTGATGTTGTTAATAACGAGGTCACAACATTAGTGTAATGGTGTGATGAACATTCATCCGAAGTATAGCATTACGATCAAAGTCATTGAGTTTATATAGCTATAACAAATTACGAAGTGATCCTAATCCTTAGACCATGAGATCATGTCAATCACTAACACGAGAAGAGTTTCATGATAACATCAAACGTCACACCGTAACAGGGTGATTATAAAGATGGGTTCAGAACTACTAAAGTGTTATGTTGAGGCCCATGGATCGAGAGTGGAATTTGTTCATCCCGATGACTAATAGATATGGTCTGGGCCCTCTCGGTGATATCACATTGATAAGCTTGCAAGCAAGTGATTTGATCACTAGAATGTTATATCACGGGAACGAGAAAAGAGTACATGTTAGTAACGAGATCAAACTAGGTATGGAGATACCGATGATCGAATCTCGGACATGTAATATATCGCGAAACAAAGGGACTAAGATACTAGCGTAAAAGGTTCTCGCGATCACAAGAAAGTCATCGCTGAATAAGTGGGAGTTAGTATGGGTCTCCAGATCCCGCTTCTGATTATTGATTCGAGAGGGGTATCGATCATGTCCGCATTATTCACGAACCGTAGGGTGACACACTTAAGAGTTACCGACATCCATTTGGAGCAAAAGTTTCATGCCAGAAAGAATAACAAGCGCAAGAATTTATTTCACTAGATACCGAAACGCATTTTCGGTGAAATTGCAGAAAGTGTTTTTGCATGTGAAATGAAATACTAGAAAGGGGTTATATGTGAATGTTTGTCATTAAAGTAATTGACAAAATTCGGAATAAATAAAAGGAGTTTTACTTAATGAGAGTTTGCATTAAATTTGGTGGAAATTTAATGGGAATTTGAGTGGGTTTTTGAGTGGAGAAAATTGAAGGGCCATTTTGTGAGTGGAGTGTCCACCCACATGAATGAGGGAGAGGTGGGGGCACCGTCCATGGCCGGCGGCCATGCCCCCTTGGGCTGCCCCTCCCCTATATAAGGAGCCCCTCCTCTCACTTCTCACTCACATCTCCTCGTGAAGGATCTCTCTCCCCCTCTAGTATTTATCCCCCATGGTCTCGGACTAGCGAGAAACATGTTCCCGGTGGCTTTTAGGCAAGAAAGAGTTGTGCTTCCGCTGCATCGCTGGAGCGAGGAGACGGAGGTTGCTCGGTGCCTCGGACGTGTGTGCGAGCACGGATGCCATCCTAGGAGCCCCCCGAGTTTATGCGTAAGCTCGGTTGTATTCTTGATTTGACCGACTCGAATGCTGCTGATACCTTCGATCCGGATTCACGGATGCAATATAGTAGCTTTTACCTAGTAGACCTAGACCTAGGTTTAATCGAACCTTGGGGAACAATGCCAAAATGAATAAAAATAGGGACACGTCTACAAGACTTTGTTTTTTTGTTTTACCTTCGTTTACCGGACCAATCTATTTTACTTTATATTTGGATTGATTCGATGGATGTCGATAGGTCAGGGTTGAAGATCCACCTGTAGTTGCACGTCATATGGAAAATATAATAATAAGCATAGTCATGTGTAATGTTCCAATAGAGATAATCTTTGTGGACAATATATCCTAATATATTAAAGCCCCTGCGAGCAACAGGCATATCGATTGCCTTTTGATCCAAACGGTTGTACCACGAAGCACCGAGTTACAAACAGTAATTAAGTGATAAACATAGATCAAAACCTTAAGGAGAGATGTTTTTTATCCCGAATGGGTCACTAAGGGAAGAGCCTACAAACCTTTCTGTCACTGGGTTTCCTATGAGATCGTTGATAGCCAAGTATCACACCTCAAGCCTTGATCGATCTCGGGGGTATTGGGTACCTACAAGACCAAAGATAGAGGCAAGATACAAAGAAACAGAAGATATTTAAACCTTCGATCCGGATTCACGGATGTAGTATAGTAGCTTTTTCCCTAGAAGACCTAGGTTTAAGCGAACCTTGGAAAGCAATGCTAAAAGGAAATAAATAAGGGCACGTCTACAAGACTTTATTTCTTCATTTATACCTTAGTTTATCAGACCAATCTAGTTAATTTTTGTAGTTGGTTGAATCAATGGATGGATATAGGCCAGGGTTGAAGATCTACAACCTGCAGCTGCACATACTCATATGGGATAAAGATAATAGATAAAGATAGCATTATGCATACTTAAATTGAAATGTGTCGCCAAATCACAAGGAGATCTAAATTTAATGACTATGGCTAGTGGAGGGATGGATGGTGGAGTGGGTAAACAATGGATCAACAATGGTGCGGATCTCTTGATGAAATCTGGAATGGCGACTCTCTAGATGGCGACTCCTAATATACTAACCCAGCCACACTATATTCGTTGACATAACACCAATGAAACACCGTTCACTAGTATTACATCCCTCAAAGTTCTATGGCTAGAGATTATATTCCTATCTATTCAGCAACTTCATCTTCACTTTAATTGTTACATTCTTTATCGAAGAACTTGAGCTATTGATGACGATTCCCTTGAGCAGAAGTTGATGTGGACGTCGTCTGTATTGGCTTCAGAATCTAGCATGAGCGTACACACGGGCACTTACAAA
>OU342736.1:258377692-258575192 GCA_910589765.1 Avena atlantica
TATTGCTTTGAATTGTTTCAATAAGATCCCACTTAGCTTTGACCTTCTTACTTGTGAAGGATCCCTCTAAACAGGTATCTAGGTAGTCCTTGTAATGTCCTGAAAGCCTTGCATAAAAATTATTGATAATAATATTACTGGGGAGCTCATGAATGGGACATTTGATCATTAGTAACTTCAATCTCCCCCAAGCTTGGGCAATACTTTCTCCCTCATGAGGATGAAAATTATAAATATAATTCCTATCTTTATGAATTTCATGAGGATGATAAAATTTATAATAAAGAGAGATTCAAGTTCCTTCCACTCCAAATGATGAGGATCATCTAGTAGCTCATACCACTCCCTTGCTTTGTCCCTAAGTGAGAAAGGGAATAGCTTACTCTTAACTTGGTCCATTGAAATACCTGCACACTTGAACAACTCGCATAATTCATGTATAAAGAGTAAATGATCACTAGGATGGACAGTTCCATCTCCAAAATAGCAGTTATTCATAACACATTCAACAATTCCAATAGGTATTTTAAAGGGGACACTTTCGGTATGTGGATTTAAAATATCACAAGTATCATTAGAATTACCACATATGGGAGATAAAGTATCATCAGAGCAAATTTTCTTCCCTAAAGATGGGGAGCTAAAAAGATCTTTCTCATAAAAACTAGCTTCCCCAAGCTTAGACGTCTCCATACCATTAGTAACAATGGTGTTCAAAAAATTCATACTAATAACATTGCTATTAGCATGCAAAGAAGGTTCCATAGGTTTTTTCATTTTCTTTTTAAACCACTCAAGTTCTAACTTAGGAAAAATACTAAAAAGCTCTCTAATTTTGTTGTTGTTTTACATTAAGCCTAACTAGTGAAAACAAGAAACAAAAAGACAAAATTGCAGAGTCTAAAGGAAATAACTTCGAGCACTCACATCGCAGGATGTGAGTACCTTTTACCTACCTTCCCGGCAACGGCGCCAGAAAAGAGATTGATGTCTACGCACTTCTATTCTTGTAGACACTTGTTGGGCCTCCAAGTGCAGAGGTTTGTAGAACAACAACAAGTTTCCTTAAGTGGATTACCCAAGGTTTATCAAACTCAGGGAGGAAGTGGTCAAAGGTATCCCCTCTCAAGCAACCCCGCAATAAAGATACAAGAAGTCTCTTGTGTCCCCAACACACCCAATAAACTTGTCATATGTATAGGTGCACTAGTTCGGCGAAGAGATAGTGAAATACAAGTGGTAATGGTGCCAAAAAATAGCTTGACGGTGAGGTAAAGACTAAAGCAAGCAGACATGCAACATATCTAGATGCAAACGGTGTTTCAATGTTTAGAAACAAGGCCTAGGGATCATACTTTCACTAGTGAACACTCTCTCATATAAATATCCTCTCTTCATGATATTACTCTTAACCACTCTTCGGTTGGACACTCTAATCATTGGTAGGGATATAACAACACACCTCAAAGTTCGCCTTCCCCAATCTAGATAACCCCACACTGTCACCTTGAGCGCTAGATGGTTCCAACAAACACCACAATTTCATAGAGACATCCAACTCCAAATATAACTCATAACAAATATTCAATCTAGCCAAAGTGCCACACACGGTATGCACGCTGTCACTTTCATGCACGCGGGGAAAAGCATAGATCTATTAAAGAACAAAGAGTATTTATGTAGACTCAAGCCTAAGTGCCACCATGGCGTGCATGCTGTCACTTTCACACACATGGGGAGAGCAGAGATCTAATGAAGCACCTGAGTAGCAATGTAGATCTACTTGATTACAAAGCTCATGACCACAAGATCATGCACAGAGAGAGAGAGAGATGAACACATAGCTACCGGTAGAGCCCTTAGCCTCAAGGAAGAACTACTCCCTCCACATCATGGGAATCAGCAATGGTGATGAAGATGGCGATGGAGATCGATGGATATGGATTCGGGGGCACTTCCCTGTCCCGACAGGGTGCCGGAACAGAGACTTTCTGTCCCTGAATCTCCCCTTTGGTGGCAGCGGCACTGTGGAGGTTTTCGTGGATTTCTTCTGGATGCCCTAGGGTTTTTGGGTCAGAGGCTTCTTATAGGCAAAGGGGGAGGCCGAGGTGGCGGCCAGAGGGCCCACACCCTCCCTAGGCACGGGCCAGGCTTGGCCGTGCCTAGGGGGGTCTGGCCACCCTCTGGTGCCTCTCCGTCCCTCCTTCTGGATTCGTGTCCCTCACGGAAAGTTATTGACTTTAGCTTTTGTCCCGTCCAATTCCGAGAATATTGATTTTCTGCCTTTCTGGAACCAAAAACAGAAGAAAACAGGCAACTGGCATTGTGGCAACTTGTTAATAGGTTAGTTCCAGAAAAGATATAAAAACACCTCAAAGTAAAGACAAAGCAAAGCAGATACAAAACAAGCATGGAGCATCAAAAATTATAGATACGTTTCCGACGTATCAGTGGCGGAGCTCCGAGAAGAAATCTTCTCACTCCGTCAGACCACCAACCAATTACAAGCACAACTCTACGACATACAAAATCAAAACTGTGAGTATGAGGCTAGGTTTGATCGCATAAGCTCTGCTGCTAGTTTCAGGATTGCAGAGACAAGGACATCCTTTTTGGATGGGGAACCTTTGCCTTGGAAGTTTTATGATGACAAGAGAACACCACCACCACCGAAGGAGTAATTCGTCATCAGGTTTGGCATCCCCTTGGCTAGTTCCAACTTGGGGGAGTGCCGCGGTATCACCACCATTATCTTTTATCTTTTACCTTTTAAGTGGATTCATATCTTTGGTAGCGAGGTTATCTTATAGTTTGGTTTGCATGTGGAAGTATCTCTCCTTTAGTTGATTATCTATGTATCCCTTGGTGTGAGTGCCTTTATTGGAATATTAATGAGAAGTCTCATCTTTTACTTTTTACACTTCTTATTTTAGTTTGCAATCTCTATTATATGATGGATCTTGTTGATCAGTATTGGCATCACTTTGGGAGCATCAAGTGGATCTAAATTGGTTTTGGCAAACTGAGTTCTGGCCAGTAGCAATACTTTTTGAAGTTTGAAAGAAAAAGAGAAAAAAGCTTGCAGGTATTTTGTATCATTTGTTTTCTTTCTTGTTGGCTCATAAGCTTAGTATTCTTTATTTAAGATCTTTTGTGTCTTCAATTAAGATTGCATGTTTGGCTTTATTACTTGTATGTTTGCTTGTTTCTTTCAACTCTCCTGCTTGCTTCCCAGCCTTGCTAGCCAAAAACATGTTTTGAGAAGGCACTTCTCATGTTTCCAATCCCTTTGAACCAAAACCTTTGCCACTTGTGTCCACCATATCTACCTAGTAGCTTTTGCTATTCCAAGAAAATTCTCAAGCTTCATCTACCTTTCGAATTAAAAAGTATTTCTTTATGTGAAAACTAGTTAGTAAAGCTCTCACGAACTTGATGGCACACCTTATTTTCTTTGCCCCTAATAGACTTGAACCATCGTGTCATCGAAGTTGTATATGCTTGCATCTATACGTTGGAATTAGCAGAACCGTGCTGTCATGGGGAACGTTTTCAACATTACACATGTACTTTGTACTCAGTTGATATCATGCTCTTTTGTCTATGGACGTCAACAATGTGAAATAAAGAGGGAACTTGTAAGTCCATGGAGTCTATATCTTGTGTTAGAGAAACGCCTGGGCCGCTAGCCTAAGCCATGCCTAATCATGGTGGAAACTTGCAGCATCAACATAGTGAGCTATCCATGAAGCATCCTCAATAAAAAGCTATGAATATAGTAAATAAAAAGATCGCTGAGATGCTCACTGTCTGCTTGCCTTGTCATTTTGGTCATGGGATAGCTCCTTTACCATGTGCAAGGGGTACCCTGTTGGTGGTTCTCTATGATACGCATGTACTTACATTGACAAGAACTTACTAGTGACCAAAATTGAGTAGCATGAGGAGTGGCTCTCATTTTCAAAGGACATGAGATTGCCAACTTATATTTCGTCAAGCATACACTCCATCTTTGTGCACTTTAACCTTAATCATCTCAAGATGCCTATGATAGGGGCAATGAGGGCTCAAAGCTATTAAGTACCATAATCTTTTGGAAGCTCTTTATGACTTGTAATCCCTGCTTCCCTCTATGAAGGGACCTTTCTCCTATTTCCAAGTTGAGTCAGTAGACCTACTTCCTCTCTATCTCTAGCAAGAATTTGAGTTGTTGTGTTGTAAGCATTCATATGGTGATTTACTCAATCATGTTCTTTATCTTTCTTGTTTGCACAAAACTTTTATCTATTCAGTATTACTTTGAAAGCCTTCATTGTAAAACCTTTTTGAGCAAAGAGTGCCCTTGTTGAAAAACTTCTACAAAAAGATTTTTGTGAAACTGTTTGCCAGGTGTTCTCTGACCAAGAACAAGTTTGCCAATTCCAATTATGATTTATCTTTATGCATCTCTATTGTGATTGTTGTACTTGGTTGCAAGCTAAGTTATATAATGGTGAGTTGCTTTATTCTATGAGTTGTGCAATGGTAAGTGTGATGCTTCTTATTCGTATTCTTTTATCGACACTTCACTCCATAAACCCGTGGACATGTTTACTGAGCTTAGTTTTTGCTTGGGGACAAGCGAAGGTCTAAGCTTGGGGGAGTTGATACGCCCAATTTGCATCACCATTCTATATTGTAATCTACCTCTATTCATTGATATTTGTCTTATTATGAGGTATTACTTATGGCTTTTCATCTGTTTATGCATGTTGGATGATTCTTGGAGGATGGAATGCCGGAGTCTGGATTCTGATTGGAAAAGAAGGCATTTTGATGCAATTTCGCAAAGATCAGAAAAATACCAGAAAAATATGGGAAAATTATATTTTTCCAGAAGACAGAGGAAGCTAGAAGGAGAGACGAAGAAGGGCCGCAGGGGGCCCACACCCCCTAGGCGCGGGCCCACCCTAGGCCACGCCTAGGGCAGGTGTGGCCCACTTGCCCGACTCCCGACTCTGCCCCTTCGCCTATATCTTCCCTACAGAACCCTAAGGCTAGGAGAGCGACCACAGATAGATTTCCGCTGCCTCTGCGGGGCATAAAACACCGACATAGAAAGATCTCACCGACAGACAGATTTTTGCTGGGGGAATTCCTTCCCGGAGAGGGGAGATCGTCTCCATCAACACCGTCATCAAGCTAGGCTTCATCGGGATCATCATCATCATCATCATACACACCATCATCTCCACCAGCACCATCATCACCACTCCGTCCCGCTATAACAATTGTGTTGGATATTGCTTTAGTTCTTAGGGGAAACTTTCCCGGTGTTAGTTACTATTGTAGTTGATGCTTGTGAGTGGAACCATTGGATTATTGTAGTTGATGCTTTAGTTCTTAGGGGAAACTTATCCATTATCATACCATCTTTGATCTTGATCCATATGATGTCTCGTGAGTAGTTCGTTTAGTTCTTGAGGACATGGGAGAAGTCATGTTGTTATTAGTGGATTTGTGTTGAGTTATTATTCAATGGTTTAGTATTTAAGTTATGGTGCTATTCTTCTAGTGGTGTCATGTGAACGTCGACTACATGATACTTCACCATTTATGGGCCTAGGGGAATGCATTGTGTATTTGGCTACTAATTGTGGGGTTGCCGGAGTGACAGAAACCTGAACCCCCGTTAGGACACCTTTGCACAAGGGAGTGTAGGATCTCAGAGTTTAAGGCTATGGTTAGATTTATATCTTAATTACTTTCCTGTAGTTATGGATGTTTGCAGGGGGTTTAATCACAAGTATGTATTAGTCCAAGTAAGGTCGGTACATTAGCACAGGTTCACCCACACAACACTTACATCACCAAAGAAGAGTACTCATCTATTTGAAGCGAAAGCACTTGACAGAATTCCCATGTGTCCTCGAGAATGTTTGGTCCTTATAAGTATTTCCACCGGCTTGTCCTTTGCTAAGAAAGGATTGGGCCACTTGCTGTGTTTGTTCTTTGTTACTTGCACTTTGTTTTGTTGCTTTATCAAAAAACCACTAAATCCGTTTGCTAAGTATTTGCAGAGAGTTCCTGCTCCTTACCACTAGTCAACACCTTCTGCTCCTCGTTGGGATCAACACTCCTATTTATTGAAAGTATTATGATACACCCCCTATACTTGTGGGTCATCAATCACCGATGTAATCAAAAGGCCTAATGAGCAGAGTCCAAACTGCAAAACTGTGCTATTGACCACGCGTCATGAACATGACGACCTTGTTTTTTCAGTTGCAATGTTTGCGCGAACGCGAGCAAAACACTAAAATGGGGGAGTTGATGAGTCCATTTTTCATCACTTTTTACTTCGAAATTAGTTGTAGGATTTTCTGAATTTTACCGTGTTTGTGCATCCTTTTTGTCTGATTTTACTAGGATCAAAGAAGGAGGATATTTGGAGCATTGATTCACAATCACCCAATTATGGGTAGAAATCACGTTAAGTGGCATGATATTAACCTACCATTGTAGTGTGTTTGAAAGGGCATGTATGCCTTCATATGTGGTTTTGGTAATTAATGAAAATCTCTATGGACTAATGTGTAAATTGAGTTTCGCTTGTAGGTTTGTCCATTGGCATCTGTTGGGGCATGTGTTGGTCTCAAGGTTGAAATATAAATAAATGAAGAAGAAGAAGATCGAGAGTGTCTTGAAGAAGAAGATGGAGTTTCTCATGTGCATCTTCAAGACATCATCCTTATGGGGATAGAAAAAATGAAGTGCAAGATCAAGATGCACTGTATCAAGAAGATCTCATGCTTAAAGCTTGCCATCCTTGGTGTTCATGGTTTGATGAAGACAAGTTCAAGGAAGAGGCCTCCCCATGTATGGGGGAGAAATTTGCAAGTCTTCATCAAACAAGAACAAGCAAGAGAGATCAAGAAAGGTGTTTCATATTGAGAAGGATAAGACGGTCTATATTAAGGTCAAGTGGAATTCTCAAGGCAAGGGTATTATCTTGATAGGGTTTGTATTTTGCTAGCCTCTTGTTGTTTTTTGGAATACTGGGTTTAAGATAGATAGCCGTACTATTAAGAGGGGCTCTCGAGTGAGTGACTCGATCGGATCTTTCGGAAAAGAGATCAAACCTTTGCATACATAGCATCATATTTCTTGGTAGTTGTTTGGTTCTTGTCCATGAGAGGATAAGAGTTTGTGGATATCTTCATAACAAGCTCTAGTTCATCAAAAGCGGATTTCCCTTGCATATCTTATTGCGTTTTTGATCTTGCGGGTTTTCCGGCTCCACACCTTGGGAGATATCTCACACAGGGGCGGAGCCAAGGGGGGCTAGCAGGGGCTAGACCCCCCCTAACCATCGGCCCCCCTCAATACATAGGTGCATATTTTAGTACTAAACTAATGGACTCATAGACTTAATTAACACTAAGCCCAAATTTAATTGATTTGTCATGCTTCTCTATACCAAAAGCCAAATGTATCCCATGAATTCGTTTTATTAGTCAACTGTAGTAACATGTCCCAACATTCTTCGTTTGTGTAACTAGACCTAATAGCTAGCACCATATGCAATCGTTCAAATCAACTGACTAGATGCCTGCCACCATTGCTCTCTTCTACTCAGTAGCCAAACACCACGCGATGCCGCAGCCGCGGCATCATGCTTGCCAGCCATGTTGTTTGCCAGTTTCTATCTTTGTTAATCATGTCGCAACGCTAGCAACAAGCATGTTGTGCCATCGAATATAGGAATCAATCTTCCTCACTCTGATTGAAGGTACCAAATCATTAGTATTTTGTTGATAGATTGCATAACCTATAGTCTAATTGATTAATTTACAAAAAATATGTGTCTTTTGTTTGATGTTTTCTCAGTGATGACGACAACTTATTGCATAATGATTGGGAAATAATAATAGGAAAGTCACCTGCAATGGAATTATCAGGCTTTATACTCATAGAGATAAACTTAATCCAATATAAACTAATCTTTTGTTTTGTATTGTCTAAGATTTAGTGCTACATATTAATATCAGTTCTATGTCGATACTTTGATATACTGTTATGTTTTTTTATCCAAACAGTTCTTCCAACACAAAATGATAGATAGTTTTTTGTCTTCACGAGAAAAAAATCCCTATATATATGATCATCAGTATCTTCGCCCCCTTCAATGTCAAATCCTGGATCCGCCCCTGATCTCACATATATATGGTTGGTATTTTCTCTCTTGGTGATACCCAATATTTCTGTTGGGTTCGCATCATAGAAACTAAAAATTTCCTACGATGGGAACTATATGCACCAAGATCAATCTATCTAGATAAAAGAAACAGGTGGATATACATCCATAGAATGCATACCCTCGATGACTGAAAATCTTTAATGAGGTTGTACTCGTGGATGATGTAGTCTAACGATTGTCGATCTCAAGATCGAGAAGAAGTCTAGCTAGTCTACCAGGTCCAGCACCATCAAGTCCAGCACCACAAAAGCAGTGGTGCATCCGTGATCGCACACACATTCGGGTATCCCGACAATCTCCGCTTCCTCACTCCAGCGAAGCAGCGGAAGCAACAAATCCTTCTAGAAAAATCCACCGGGAACATGTATCTCGCTGATCCGAGACCATGGGGGAAAATCTAGAGGGGGAGAGAGATCCTTCACGAGGAGGTGTGAGTGAGAGGGAGGGAAGGAGAGGGAGTCCTTTTATAGGAGGGGGCCCCCAAGGGCCATGGATTGCGGCCAAGGTGGCTGCCCCACCCCTTCCTCCATTCATGCGAGTGGATCTCCCACTCACAAAATGTCTCTCCATTTCCTCCACTCAAAATCCCACTCGAATCTCATTAAATTTCCACCAAATTTAATGTAATCTCTCATTAAATAAAAATCCTTTTATTTATTTATTCAGAATTTTGTTTACTACATTAATTAACAAACATTCACATAAAACCCCTTACAACATTTCAATATCACATGCAAAACCAGTTTCAGCAATTTCACCCGAAACAATTTTAGTTTCAATTGAAATAATTCCAGCGCTTTCATAATCTTTTCATGGAATCTTATTTGCTCCAAATGGTGTCAGTATCCCTTAAGCGTGTCACCTTACGGTTCACGAATAATGCAGACATGATCGAGACCCCTCTCCGATCAATAATCAGCAACGAGACCTGGAGATCCGTACTGACTCCCACACACATTCAACGATGACTTCTATGATTGTGTGAACCTTTTACGCATGTAACTCAATCCCTTTGTCTCGCGATATATTTCGTGTCCAATATTAGATCATCGGTATCTCCATATCTAGTTTGATCTCGTCACCGACATGTACTCTTTTCTTGTTCCCCTGATATAACATTCTAGTGATCACATCACTTGCTTGCAAGCTAACTAATGTGATATCACCGAGAGGGCCCAGAGTATATCTATCCGTCATCGGGATGGAAAAATTCCACTCTTGATCCATGAGCCTCTACATAACACCTTCATTGCATTGAAACCACCTTTATAGTAACCCTGTTATGGTGCAATGTTTGATGTTATCAAGATACTCTTTTAGTGTTAATGATTGACATGATCTCATGGTCTAAGGACTAGGATTACATCATATGATGTTATAGCAATATAAACACAATGACTTTGATCGTAATGCTATACTTCGGATGAATGTTCATCACATCATTCTAACAATGTTGTGACCTTGTTATTAACAACATCCAATGTCCATGATCAGGAAACCTTTGATCATCTTGTCAATCAACGAGCTAGTTTATAAGAGAGGTATAACTAGGAACTTTCTTTTTGTTTATTAAACACACATGTATTAACGTTTCCATATTAATACAATTATAGCATGAAAAATAAACATTTATCATAAACAAGGAATAAGATAATAACCAATTTATTATTGCCTCTCGGGCATATTCTCTTCAGTCTCCCACTTGCACTAGAGTCAATAATCTAGTTTGAAAACTTTGCGTATTGAAAACCTATGGCTTTCTGGTGTTGCATATACGCGATTTCTAGTGGTTAACATAATATCCGGATCTGAAACTTTCAGGTCCGTGTGTATTTGCATGTCTTTGCGTTTCCACGCATCACTCATTCTCTAATGAGATGGCATTGTATAAATTTGGTATTTTGATGATACCTTTAGTTCCTTGGGGTTAAATCTTGTCGATAATATTGTCGTACATTATATTTTTATAATATTAGCCCGTTGTGAACCACACCTTAGTTTGATAACAAACTACTTGACACAAATTCCCTCCTTTGCTGCTACAATAGCAGTCATATACTTAGCCTTTTGTTGTAGTATCCGTCACAATGTCTTAACTTTTAAATTCATCCAAATCCATCATGGAATCTCCTTTTCATTACATTGTGCCACCCATAGTTTAATTTGAGATAAACTTAATCTTGTATCTTGTGACAAACTTAGTATCAATGTAACACTTTACAATGAATTATTTGTAACTGTTTTCACCTCTACATAAATATATTTTTAGTTCTTCCAGAAGATCATAAGAATATCCTTACTATCGTCCAATGATCATCTTATGAGTAATTCTGGTATATGATCATAACATTTAGAGCATAGGACATACCTAGATGTGTACATATCACAGTATGATTGATCAAAATATTCTTGTGATTTCACTCACCAAGTGTCAAAGCACTTGAAACTTGTTTCACTTACCAAGTGTCAATACACTTGAATCTTGATTCAATTCTTTTCCATGCGACAAGAACGTTTTCTTGTTGTTTCCATATTGAACTCATTCAATATCTCATATATGTACGTCTGGCACAACCATATTAGCATCACAATCTATCCATATAGACATTCATGCCTAATATTTAGGTTTTTCCTTAGTCTTTCATCGAAATGAAATTCTTAACCTTGTCAATAAAAGATATATCATTTCCAATCAACAATATGTCCTCCACGTAATGTATTAGAAATGTGTCTCAGTGCTCACACTTAATTTCTTGCAAATGCAAGCATCTTCATCGTCTCCGATGAAATTAAACTCCTTTAATAGTTTCATCACGGTGAAGATTCCAACTCCGCGATGTTTACTTCAACCATTGAAGTTTGCATGCCCTTTTAATCATCCTTTGAATTAAAAAAACCCTTTGGACCGTGTCATGTACACGTCCTAGGTAACCATTCTATTAGAAGAACTTTGTTTTGTTTATTCAGCTACCATATACCAAAATTATATGTAGTGGTTGCTACATTAATCCATCCAGACTTGTCGTGGTGGTGTCACGGCAGATGCCATGGGCAGGCTTAAGTTGGGGGCCGAATAGGTGCTTGTGGTCACCGGGGAGG
Organism: Avena atlantica; assembly: GCA_910589765.1. Classification (NCBI taxonomy): domain Eukaryota; kingdom Viridiplantae; phylum Streptophyta; class Magnoliopsida; order Poales; family Poaceae; genus Avena; species Avena atlantica. The sequence continues at coordinate 258,389,031 of OU342736.1, forward strand.
GAGTGCACGGTCTAGCCATGCAGGAAGAACAAGATGAACTCTCCAGACTTAGGATTTTGATTGATACTTGAGAATTACAAGTGCTCCTTGAGCTGTATGAACTAGTGTTCTACGCACTAGTTCCCTACTTGGTCCAACCTCCCTCTACTACAGCCATGCCCTTCCTTATATAGGCAGCTCTAGCTAGCTTATACCCCTTTGGGTTCTAGGGTTTACTGTTTGGATCTTGGTCCCTACAATGTGGGCCGGGTCATGGGCTTGCCCTAAGCCCAATGGCCCAGTCCATAAAGCTTGATAGCCAACAGTCTTATGGTACGTTGTCTCCTGTTCCTTTTGGCGTCATGCAGTAACTTTGTACACCAGCCCTTGCTTTGGGCGTCACCCGGCTCCTTTTGTGTCACCCGATGTCGCCCTTCTCTTTTGACCACGCTTTACCATGGTCCCTCCTAAACCTCACTTGGAAAGGTGCCACACGTCCTATCTGACTCGGCTCTTCCTCGGAAGACCCGGCTTGTTGGTTCCTGCAAGATTAGCAACTTTGTCTTATATAGGCCGACATAATTCTATGTCGGCCACTCACGGTTCTCTCTCTCGGCCGTACTTACTCGGCCGAGCTCTTTCTTTACTCGAAGCTAGCCAAGCTGTGCTATGTTTCACCCCTTGTGACCCTACCGGGGGTTATCCCCCTGACATTAGTCCCCGAAGCTGGTGAGGTCTAGCAGTTCAAGCTGTTAGGCGTCTCCAAGTTCCTTTAATGTGATTCGAACTTAAATTTTGTCTTTATTTTTTGCAACCTTGCACCTTGCCGAGTCTATCTAACAGTTTTTGGATCCACACTTTGACTTCTTGGCTCATTTTTGCCTCGTGCCGAGTCACTTTGGCCAATTCCGAGTCATTTTTGGCGTGCTTCAGTCACTGACAGCTGGTAATCATGGTAACTTGCCTCAAATTTTGTTCCAAGCTCTGGCGGCACAGTGATGGCTGCGCAGTTATTTCCCGTCACTTTGGCAGTCCCATCGGTCTGCGTCCCTTGTCCTTCCTTTCGTGACGTGGCAGGGGATTCTCCGTGTATTGTTTCCATGTGGCGCCCGCTGATTCACTTACTCGGTCGGGTACACGGCCACACGCTGGCCGCACGGCGCAGAGGGATCCCACGATTGGGGTTTTTACTGCCCTTAAGTATGGGTGTGGGGGTTACAACTTCCCCCACGCTCGTTCAGTTTCCCCTGCCTCTTCTTCTTCCTTGCGCCTACGAAAACAAACCTCCCCCTTTGCGGTTTTTCCTTCCTCCTGTTCTTGCCGTGCAATTGCTCCATTTCTCTTTTCATTCCACTACGGGTCCCTGTTCTTCCAAACCTCTTCCAACGGCGGAGGAGATTGAGTCTGGGAGGATCATGGACGCACGCGACGATGCAGATGGAGTTGAGGAGCAGGAGGTTACCGCCGGCGAGCGCGGTGGATGGGAGGGCTCAGAGGTCTCCACCGAGGAGGTCGAATGGTTCCGCTCCACCAGGCGCATCCCGCTGCAAGTGGATTGTCGTCTTCCTGCCGGTGAGATCTCTCCCAAACCCGATGCCAATGAGCGGGTGGTCTTCCTTTCTCACTTTGAGCGAGGTTTCTCTCTTCCAGTGAGCACCTTCTTTTCCTTGTTTCTCTCCACCTTCCATCTGCAAACCCATCATCTTCCTGCCAACGCGATTGGCTCCCTCTCTTGCTTTATTTCCGCTTGCGAGGCCTACCTTGGGATTTGGCCTATAGTTTTTCCGTGGGCCAAATATTTTAGCTTTAGGGTTCAAGTTGTTCCCCATCCTGGTTCTCCTCGAGCTGAGAAGAGGCCGACTCGGTGCGGTGCCGCTAACATCACACCCAGGAGAGACTCCATTTTTCCTCGGGTTACTGGTCTTGATTCTTGCAAGAAATGGCATAGGACTTTCTTCTATGTAAAAAACAGAGGGTCCACCGATAACATCCGACTCCCCCCTTTCTCGGACGAGGTCCCTAGCAAGAAGCTCTGGCAGCTTGACCCGCGCGACCAAGATGCTGTGGTGAACGAGGCCAATGTGATCCTGGAAAGGTTGCTGTCGCCGGATGAGAACTTTCATCTCGCCGACACAGACCTCATGTGCACCTTCATCTCACGCCGGGTAAGCCCTATCCAAGCTAGGAGCCACAAGATGTGCTTCATGAGTGGCTCCCACGATCCCACTCGGCACTCTACGAAGGAGCTCACCATGATTCCATTGCTCACCGAGTAAGATCGATCTTCAAACTGAACTTGGCGGATGATTGGGCTTGGAGATGCCCTCCATTTAGCCGGGTCAAGCCTGTCCCCTGGGTAAGTTTTCTGAGTCATTTTCCTTGCCGAGTCAGCTTTAGCTTGTTTGCCACTCTTAGTCTAGTTTTCGTTACTCATTCTGTTTGTCTCTCGCAGAACCTCGTTCACCAGGTTGATGACAGTACTGTCCCTCCTTGCGGTTATAACGAAGATCGCTCCGACTCCGACGAAGTCGAGTTCGACCTGGAGTGCTTCATGCCCATCCCGCATGCAGCTGCTGCTTCAGCTTCAGGCAAGAGTCAATCTCGTAACCCCTTACAAGATTGGTCTAACGATGATGAGGATGATGATTGTACGATTTTTGAGGTACATGCCTTGTGACCTTAGCCTACTAACTTATTCGAGTAAGCCTGTCATTTACTTATGCAGCTAGCCAGGTACATGACACTCCTCCTCTTGCCATGGGCGGTGTCGGCAAGATCCCTGTCGCCAAGCCGAAGCAACGCAGGGCCTCTTCCAACACTCAGCCGACAAAGAAGAGCAAGCCCACTCCCGCTGCTCCTGCTGCTGCCATGCTGGCTGATACTCGCAAATCCGCTGGTCGCCGAGTCACATGCCGCGTAACGCGTGATCCGGTTGTCACCGGGTAAGCTTTCGTGTTCTGCTTACATTATATTTTTCCTTCTTGTTCATCGCATTGTTTTCTTATGCATGTCTTGTTATTTTCCAGTGCTGCGCCTCTGTCGGTTAGCCAGGCTGCTTCCAGCATCGCCTCGCCGCTAAGGCCCGCACCCGCTCCGACTGACTTTATGGTGCAGAAACCCGTTCGAGTCGAGGCTCCCACTGTTGAGGCTCATGCTTCTCAGTGTCAGTCAGACTCGATGGTTCACCCGGCGAAGGAGACTCAGCCCAACAGCCCTGGTGCTGGTCAGGAACAACTTCCTGATCTTGGTGCCAGCCATGCTGGCACCGAGAAGACCTCCGCCACTAGTTCCTCTAGCATCAGCCCTCAAGATGGTGCGAATGAACAACTTCCTGATCTTGGTGCCAGCAAAACTGCTGATCCCAGTCCGTCGGCTCCACTTTCTTCTCCGAATAACCCTGCTCACTCTCCTCTTTTGTCAAAGGACCAGACCCGGCCTATGGCTCCTGGTCCTTCTCGCTCTTCATCCGAAAAAACCACTTACACCAAGCAAATCACATTGGTTTGTGCTCCGGGTTTCGCTCCTCAGATCCGGCCCCCGTCATAAGCAACAATGCTCGCGTCAACGGGTAAGCCGAACGAGTCTGTGGCTGCTGGGTCAGGTGGCGGTTCCCAAGCTGTTACCCTTCATACCAGCGCTGCTGCGACCCGCGCCAATGTGGGAACTACCTTGAAGAGAGGGCAAGTTCTCACTCGGATGCTCAGCGGTAATGGACTTGGTTTTGCCGAGCCCTATGCTGTGGGCTGGAATGCAGCTGGCGAGCAAGAGATCAGCACCCGCGCCGGCAAGAAGCTGAAGCTGGGTCCCAAGGCTGTTTCTGACATGGCCCAGCAGACCATCATGTTAATGGCTCGCGCCAATGAAGTGAACGAGGTAAATGATTCTTCTACTCTTTTGTGTTAATGAGTATTTTCGTTATACATATCACCCAGTCCCCGAGGTTACTGCCGAGTGAGGAACTTACTCGGCTGTAAGCTCTATGCAATAATTTAGCCTTTTATTTCCTTATGCCAAGCTCATATCTTAGACTCTTGATCCCTAGTCCCCGAGGTTACTGCCGAATGAGAAACTTATTTGGCTGTAAGCTCTCAGCAACAACTTAGCCTTTTATTTCCTTATGCCAAGCTCGCATGTTAGACTTTCGATCCCTAGTCCCCGAGGTTACTTGTCAACACCCGGATTTTTAATCCCAGATGCCTGTTATGCCATACATCGCAATCCCAGGATTACCATTTTTGCGAGACTTAACAGAATTGGATACCATAGTACATCATCCATTACAAACCATACATAAGGTCTTACACAAATAGGGATCTCATGATCCAGTTCTTAATACAACTTCAAGCAGCGGAATACGTAATAATAACGGTAGCGTAGGCGAAGCTCCATCTTCGGGGTCACAGGCAATGCTGACGATGGGAGATGATCCTAGTTGTCGTAACCTTCCTGGGGTCCATCCTCCAGGTACTCCTCTTCCTAGTCTGGCCACGGGAATAGCCAGGGAAAAAGCCATGAGTACTCTTTAAGTACTCGCAAACTAATACTAACAAGTGAAAGGGGTTTTTGATAATAGGACACTAGGCTCTAGGGTTGTTTTGCAAAAGCCAGATTTATCTCTACTAAGCTGAGAAGCAAGAGAAGCTAGTCACAATTTTATAACTCCTAAGTAGGAACTTGTATTTCATATCACAACCCTGTTGTGGTCAAGTCAAAGTCTCAATTCATTTCACAAGTATTTTGAAAACATCTGACGGGGGAACAATATGGCCACTCCAACTGTCCATAACCGCGGACACGGCTATTCGAATATTTTGACATTCTGCAGAGATTGTACACTTTCACCACAACATTTGATACATCCGTCAGGAACAAATCCCGAATTCACCATACTCAGTATGCGGATAATCAATCCTAACCTTTCAATTACACGCCCTAGTATAAGCACCTCTCCTGTGAGTTTGGCCTCCCAACCATGACCAACTGTCATCTTGGGTACTGCACAGGTGGACAATCTTCACAAGGTAGCCTCAGCTCAGACCTTGGCCGTGAGGGAACTAATACTAAGGTATATAAGTTTCCAGTCAAGCCCTACCCAATCTTCGGGTATTGTGGTTATACGATAAAATTGGAATGGTATCGCATCCAGACAACCATCAGTTTTATAAAGGGCTAAGGCTCATGCCTCAAAATTTTCATCACCAAAATCATGAGGTGTTCGGAAACACATGTCAAAACATCTCAGTAGAATGATCCATCATTCTAAGGTTTTCATAACCATTTTCACCAAGTATTCCCATCTAATGTTGATCAAGTTTTATGCTTAGTACTAGCATCTACAAGTGGGGGTAAGCACTAATGGGGGATAGTAAACTAGTGGAGTTTCCACTAAGTTCAATCTTATGCCTTAGGATGACATCAAGATTTTCTAGCTTAGGCCAAATTTTATGCTCTTTATGCAACCTTCAATATATATTTCTAGAATCTACACATCACTTAAGTCAACTCTAAGTTAAAGCATTGATAAAGAAATAAAGTAGATGGCTTGCAAATAAAACTAGGATTGGTTTATCAAGTGGACATGATCACATATGCTTAAGGCATATAGTTGACATAGTAGCAAGTAAGTATTAGCTTGCCCAATTGCAAGTATAAGCTTGCACATTTAGCTAGTAGTATTAGGCTTGCAAGGTTAACTTGTATATTAAGGCTTGCTAAAGTAGAGTATCTTGCAAGTGTTAGGTTGCCTTGTGCAGAGCAGTGGTTGAAGTTCTCCTCGGCTTCTTCTTCGTAGTATCCTCCTTCCTCCTCGTATCCTTGGTCGGTACTAGCGTCTATGAATAAATACGAGGTACACAATCACCAAACAATACTTAACTACTTGCATTCATCACACACAAGGGTCCTATAGATGATCTAGCATCATCACTAACATTACAAGATTAAAGCTTGGATTAATTCCTTTTATTTTTAGAAAAGTAATTTCTACTCATTGAAAAACTACTTAAGATTTAATATTCTCCAAACCAAACATGGGATCATGTTGACACATGTCATCACCACATATTTTATTCCATGGGAATGTGATTTAAAGTGGTGTCACAATTTAATAAGGTTTTTCTCTTTTATTTTAATTTATTAAAGTGGCTAGAAATGCCTATGTGGCATTTTTTTATTATTTGGTCATTATTTCTGTAAGTAAACGTATATATTTTTATGTATTCTGAAAGGTATGGTTAAATGTGATTTTTGAGAGTTGGAATCAACTCAAAATCTATTATGGTTTAAATTTGAAAAATGTTTGAATGCAGAAAAGCTTCTGCCTTGTTATTTTTACCATGGATGATCTATAGATCCAAATGACTTGAATCCAACGGGCTTGGATTTAGCATTCCCATACCTTTCTAACAAAATTGGTTTCATTCAATTTGGTTCACTGAATCGACCTTGGTTGATTTTTGAAACTGGGTACAGAAGTGTGTTTGAAATAAAATGAAAAAGATTAAATTCAAATAACTGGGCTGCGCGGAAAACGATACTAGGCCGGCACGCTAAGCACAGCGCTTACGCGGGCTGGTTAAGTCGATTTCCCCATGCGTCAGTGAGACGGGGGGTGCGAAGCGGTATGGGGCGATGTGGTGCGTTCGATCTGGTTCTAATCCAACGACTGAGGGTCATCGTCGATGTTGGGCAACACCGGCGAGACAGAAACCTAGCGCGGCAGGTGTGGGTCGTTGGGGGCTCACCGGGGCTCAGGCGAGGGTCGGCGAGGCGGCCGAACGACGAAGTCGACGACGATGAACCTCCTGGTACCGGCAGCTTCTCCTGGGGCGGCTGCAATCGTTGGCCCCCTTCTTCTCCAGCAGCGGTAGGCTCCGGTGAAATTCCGGTGAAGTGCTGCTCGCCTTGCTCCAGGAACGGGGTGGCACGATCAGTGAGGAGAGGGGAGTGAGATGGTGTGCTCAATTAGGCTGGGGGTGGCCTCTATTTATAGTCGCGACGGCGAGACCGAACGAGATGGGTAGGCAACGGTGGCGACATGGCTACGAGCGGCTAGAGGCATGGCTGGCGGTGGCGATCGCTTGGTGGTCTCCTGGCGATGCTCTACGACTTTAATGCGCGTGTAGGGGCGGTGAGGTTTGGTCTGGAACGCGCGATGCTCTGCGCGGCAGAGGCGGCGTCTTCGACGGCGAGCGGTGGCTGTGCGGCATGGGGCGCGAACAGGGATGTCTGGCGGTCTCCTGGGTTGGTGACGATCATGTATGCACGCGGCGAGGGCGGCACGCGGTCTGTGGGAGTCGGTCGAGCGTGGCGCTCTGGCGCATGCTCGGCATGGTTGCTGGTGAGCTGGGCGCGGTCCGTGCGTGTGGTCCAGGGTTTGGCAACGCTCGCAGCTGGGATAGGGAGTGGCGGTGGACGGTGGGCTGCCTCCTAGACAAGTTTGGCACGACTAAATCTCCTTCTAGCTTGCTGTCTCCACTGGGGTGGCATGGTGAGCTTCGGCTGTTCACCATTGATGTCATTGCCCAGCTTACAGTGAGGCTAGTGCTTGGTTTAACTTGCTAGATGATCTACTGAGATGGTTGTGAGCTAGAGAGGGGACAAGTTAGGCTTCAATCACTGCTCACAATAGTGTTTAAGATTTGGATGATTTGTGTCTGCAAAGTGTTTGATGAAATGGCCGCAAGAATTCAAGTTTTGAATTTTGAAAAGATTTTTGGTGGGTGTGCTATGTTGGTGCTGGTGAGTCTGCAGATGCTTGGGTTTTGAAAGTTGAGCTTGTTTGAGTGGTTTTTGAAAAAGTGGGATCTTCTCATATGATAAAGAGTCAATTTTGAACTGTCATTTAAACTATCCATTTGAAAGTTTCTAGATGATCACAAAGTGGGCCTTGATACTTTGTTATGAGTACAATCAAGGGGTGCAAAGATCCAGAAAAGTTTCTGTTAAGTTCTGAAAGTTTGGGACAACCAAAGTAGGCATGGGAGTTAAATTGGTCAAAATGACCATTCCCTTATTTTATTTGTTTTGATTTATTTGTCTCTGAGAAAAGTTTGGGAATTGTTTAGATGTTGTTTATTTCACCTAAGAATCCATTTACAAGCAAAGGAACACACAAACAAGGTGGTTCAAAAGAATTCCAAATGAAATGCATACACCATGCATGCTTTCATATTTTTATTTTAGAAAAGTTTTTGTTAACCCTAATTTTGATGATCCAGTTTAGTATTTTTGGGATGTTACAAACCTTACCCCCTTAAACAAAATCTCGTCCCAAGATTTGAAAAAGGACGAAAAAGATTACCTAGGATTTGAAGAGATCGGGAAACTCTGTCCTGATGTGATCTTCGCGCTCCCAGGTAGCTTCCTCTTCTGTGTGGTTGCTCCACTGAATCTTGAGAAACTTGATGCTTCGGGTTCGGGTAGTTCTGAAAGCTTCTTCCAAAATACGGATGGGTACTTCGGGATAGGTCAGGTCATCGTTGATCTCTATGGTCCGGTGATCGATGTTTTTGAACACTTCGGTCTTCTCTGGGACTTCGAGACACTTGCGAAGTAACGAGATATGGAACACATTGTGCACGGCTGACATCTCTTTGGGTAGTTCCAATTGATACGACACTTCTCCTCGACGGTTCAGAATCTTGAAAGGCCCGATATATCTGGGGGCTAACTTTCCTTTGAGTTGGAAACGCTGCATTCTCTTCAATGGCGACTCTTCCAGATAAACAAAATCTCCTAGGTTGAAGGCGAGGTCTCTACGTCTCTTGTCGGCGTAACTCTTCTATCTGGACTGGGAAGTCTTGAGGTGCTCACGAATCTTGTGAACCTTCTCTTCTGCTTCTCGTAGGATGCCGGGTCCGAAAATCTGACTCTCTCCTACTTCCGACCAGTTCAAAGGGGTGCGACACTTCCTTCCGTACATAAATTCAAATGGGGCCATTTGCAAACTAGCTTGATAACTGTTGTTGTATGAAAATTCTGCAAATGGCAGACAATCTTCCCACTTAGATCCATATTCTAACACACATGCTCTCAGCATATCTTCGAGTATTTGATTTACTCGCTCTGTTTGTCCATCGGTCTGAGGGTGATATGCGGTGCTGAAATCTAGGCGGGTTCCTAAACCTTCTTGGACTTTCTTCCAAAATCTTGAGGTAAACTGAGTTCCTCGATCCGATACGATGTTCTTGGGGACTCCATGCAAACTTACTATTCTAGCGATATACAACTCCGCTAGCTTTGAACTCTGATATGTGGTCTTGACGGGTAAGAAATGGGCGAATTTGGACAATCGGTCCACTATGACCCAGATAGAATCATTTCCCCTACTAGAAGTAGGCAGTCCAGTGATAAAGTCCATTCCAACGGAATCCCATTTCCATTCCGGAATCTGCAATGGTTGCAACAATCCAGCGGGTCTTTGATGTCCTGCCTTGACTCGCTGACATATATCACACTTGGCGATATAGCTTCCGATTTCTCTCTTCATCTTATGCCACCAAAATTGTTGTTTTAATCTTAATACATATTAGTTCCTCCGGGATGGATAGAATAAAGAGTATCATGAGCCTCCTTCAGAATAACTTCTTTCAACTCAGAATCTGATGGTACACAAAGGCGTCCTTTGTACCACAGAACTCCTTCTTCGTCTTCGGTGAATCCGGGTACTTTGCCTATACTGATATGACGCTTGATTCCATCGATACTAGCATTTCCCTTCTGCGCCTATTTAAACTGACCGATCAAAGTGGGCCGGAGTTCTATGCTAGCCAAAAATCCTTCACTCACTAATTCCATTCGAAAATCTTCCATCTCTTTGTGCAAGCTTGGTTGCTCCTTCAAGATCATGGAGTTCAAGCGGCACAGCAATCTGCTAAGGGCATCTGCTACCACATTGGTTTTACCAGGGTGATAGTGAATGTCCAGATCGTAATCCTTGATTATCTCAATCCATCTTCTCTGTCTCATATTCAGCTCCTTCTGAGTGAATATATACTTCAGACTCTTGTGATTCGTATAGATCTCACAACGATTTCCCATCAGGTAATGTCTCCATGTCTTCAGGGCTAGAACTATGGTTGCGAGTTCGAGGTCATGGGTTGGGTAATTTTTCTCATGTTGCTTCAGTTGTCGATATAGATAAGATATAACTTTGCCTTCTTGCATTAGCACACATCCGAGACTGATCTTGGATGCGTCACAATACACATCGAAGGGCTTCGTGATATCCGACATGATCAAGATTGGGGCTGAAATCAATCTCCTCTTGAGTTCTTGAAAACTCGCTTCACATTTGTCGGTCCATTCAAACTTCTTGTCCTTCTTCAGCAATTGGGTCATGGGTCTGGCGATACTCGAGAATCCTTCTACGAACTTGCGGTAATATCCCGCCAATCCGAGAAATGCACGAACTTGGGTTTGAGTGGTTGGGGCTTGCCAATCTTCGACATCTTTTACTTTTGCAGGGTCAACGGCAATTCCTCCGGATGATACAATGTGACCGAGGAATCCTACCTCCTGTAACCAGAATTCACATTTTCTAAACTTTGCATACAGCTGATGCTCTCTAAGGGTTCCAAGAATGGTCCTTAGGTGTAGCTCATGTTCTTCTTCTTCTGATTTGGAATAAATCAGAATGTCATCGATGAAAACAACGAAAAACTTATCCAGGAAGTCCATAAAAATCTTATTCATGAGATTCATTAAATAAGCGGGGGCATTGGTTAATCCAAAAGACATGACTGTATACTCGTACAATCCATATCTGGTGGTGAAGGCAGTCTTTGGAATATCCTCTGCACGAATTTTGAGTTGATGATACCTAGTTCTAAGATCAATCTTAGAAAACACTTTGGCACCGGTCAACTGATCAAACAAATCTTCTATCTTGGGCAAGGGGTATTTGTTCTTGATGGTGACATCATTCAACTTCCGATAATCCGTACACAAACGGTTACCTCCATCTTTCTTGTCCACAAACAAGACAGGTGACCTCCATGGTGACGCACTTGGTTGAATCAATCCAATTTCTAACATGGCATCCAGTTGCTTCTTCAGTTCCTCTAGTTTGGACGGGTTCATACTATATGGTCTCTGGGCTATGGGTCCAGTTCCGGGGATTAGTTCAATGATAAACTCGATATCCTGATCTGGGGGCATACCGGGCAAAACATATGGAAATACATCGGGGTATTCACAGACTATCCGAACTTGGTCAATGGTAGGTTGGGCTATACTCTTGTTGCACTTAAATTGACGAGGTAAGGTTTCAGATATATGCTCGACTGATATTCCGGCTGTACTGGTCATGGTTATGGCTTTCTTGGCACAGTCAATCAATCCTTTATGTTTGGACATCCAATCCATTCCTAGTACTACTTCCAAACCTTTAGTTCCGAGTACTATCAGGTTAGCATAAAAATCTATGCCATGGATTCAGATAGGGACGGCTTTGCAAATTTGCCTAGCCTTGGTGGTTGATCCGGGAATTTGAACGATCATGACATGCTTCAGTTTGGTTGGTTGAATTTTACAAGTGCATGCAAATTCTTCGGTGACAAATGAGTGCGATGCACCAGAATCAAACAACACTCTCGCAAGTACTGAATTAACAGAAAACATACCCATCACGACGTCTGGCGCTTCCTTAGCTTCTTCAGCATTCATGAGAAAAAGACGGCCATTGCGGTTGAGCGAATTCCCTGGGGCAAACTTTCTTCCAGGCTGAACACGACGCTGCTGCTGAGCTGGGGCATTGTCATTGGGTGCTGTGGCATTCTTCTTGTTGGGGCACTCGTTGGAGTAGTGACCCTTATTTCCATAGTCATAACAAGTCACTGGCGACTTGTCCTTTGCTGCTACAGGCACAACATTGCTTCCAGTCCTCGGGGCAGTGTTGGTGTTGGTGGCAGCATTGTTGGTGTTGAACTTGGGTGGGGCACGGTTGAAATTGCTAGAGTTGCCGGGGTTGTTGTGATTTCCTCCGGGCCTAGGGTTTCCACGGTTGGGATAGGTCGGACGGTTCATCGGGGGTCTGTGGGTTCTTGGGGCAAATCCGGGAGTTGGGTTAGGGCGATACTTTGGGGTCTGATGGGTTCCTGGCTGATGCATCATGCGACGCTTGCGGTTCTCATTGGCTTGGTTGATATTTCCTTCCATCTGGATAGCAGAGTCGACAAGGGCTTCAATATCAGCTAAGGGGATATTGACTAACACTATCTACATCTTATCACGCAGACCATTTAGGAATCTTTCTTTCTTCTTGGCTTCGGTGTCGATCTCATCCGGGGCATACCTAGCTAATGACAAGAATTTGTCACGGTATTCCACTACGGTCATCCTTCCTTGCTTCAGTTCTCTGAACTCGTCTCTCATTCTCTTGATCAAACCCGGTGGCACATGGGTTCGGCTAAAATTGACCTTGAATTCCTCCCAGGTCATCATCTGGCCTCCGGTCATTGCGCGAACACTGTTCCACCATGCCCTGGCATCTCCGGCTAGATAGTGGGTGGCGAACAGAACTTTCTCGTTGGCTTCCACTCCGGCGACTTCTAGGTTATTTTCCATTGTTTGCAGCCAATCATCAGCGTCTAGGGGTTCTTCTGACTTAGTGAAAACAGGTGGGTTGGTATTCTGGAAATTTTTGAGCTTAGATCCATGGTTGTCCTGATTTCCGTGGCCTTGGTTGTTGTGGGCTAGCTGAGCTATCTGTTGCAGGGTGTCTAGGTTGGCTTGACGTTCCGCTCTTTCAGCTTCATGGTCAGAAGTCAACATTTGCAGAATCTGCAACATCGTGTCCGGGGATGAACCACTTCCTCCACGTGGCATCTGAAGATTGAGATAGATCATGAGAAAAGAGGGAAATTTCTAAGGTTCTGGGATTTTGAAAAGTTTTTAAAGTTTGACTCAGATTTTTCTAGAAACTCTCTTTTCATTCATTCATTCATAGCACACGATACAACACACACCACAACAAAGAAAAACAGATGGTTTTAAGAACCATTCTGGAAACTATGATATAGTGGGACCGAATACTACTCACTACGCTAGTTCTCAAGTGCTACTACTCCTCGAAATCGGTGGATTCGTCATCTTCATTATCGTCGATGAATGCGAAATCATCCTCATCGGTGAAGAAGTCCATAGCCTGATCCTCCGGAAAATCATCAACATCGCTGAGATAGCAGTAGGGGTCTCCACGAAGATCCTCTCCGACATTCTCCCTTTCTTCCAACTGCATGTCTCTCTCGTGGATGGTCTCCTCCAAAGATGAGATACGGTGGCGAAGATGGGCAATGATGCGCTCCTTCTTGTCGAGCTGATGACGGCGAGACTTGCGATCCTTTGCTAGCATGGCGATGGTTTGATCTTTTGTCTTGATGATGGCATACTTGTGGTTGGAGTAGTCACGGCAGTTATCCAACTCCTGCCGACGATCGTACATCATGAAGCTAAGGTGGTCCAATTGAGTATTCAGCTCAGGGTGGTATGGGGCTTCCAGTGGTTGTCCATTTTCATCACGCCTTGGGCAAAACTCAAAGCGGGTTCCCTTGATCTGATTGACGCTCTGCCCACACAGACGGGAAAGAGCTTCCTGCATGGCCCTGGCAAGTCCATTGAGCCAGTTGTTCTTTCTTAAGTTAAACTGAATTCCCTCAGCAGTGGGAGGTTCAATCTTTCCTCGAAGACTTGCAACAATTAGCCACTGCAGATCTTCTCCTCCTTGATCATTGAGCTGAGCTCCGAAGAACTCGGGGTGCGGACGCTCCAGAAGTTCCGAAAGCTGGTCCAAATCCCTCTCAAAGATAAGGTCTCCTCCATTCCCCAACTGATAAAACTTGCTGTACTTCAAGTCCATTTATAAGAATATAGGATGAGTAAGTTAGTAGAGTGATCAAGTGTGTCAAAATTTTATGTATTTTGCAAGAGTTTTTGAGGAACATGAATTTTCACGAAAGAATCAAAGGGATAAGAATGAGAATAAGTTTCTGTAAATATTTGTTTTCTTTGGTTTTGAAACTAAGTTTTTGATTCAAACGTCCAGTCTAACTAGGGTCTCCTATGGTCAGGATGGCTCTGATACCAACTTGTCAACACCCGGATTTTTAATCCCAGATACCTGTTATGCCATACATCGCAATCCCAGGATTACCATTTTTGCGAGACATAACAGAATTGGATACCACAGTACATCATCCATTACAAACCATACATAAGGTCTTACAAAAATAGGGATCTCATGATCCAGTTCTTAATACAACTTCAAGCAGCGGAATACGTAATAATAACGGTAGCGTAGGCGAAGCTCCATCTTTGGGGTCACAGGCAATGCTGACGATGGGAGATGATCCTAGTTGTCGTAACCTTCCTGGGGTCCATCCTCCAGGTACTCCTCTTCATAGTCTGGCCACGGGAATAGCCAGGGATAAAGCCATGAGTACTCTTTAAGTACTCACAAACTAATACTAACAAGTGAAAGGGGTTTTTGATAATAGGACACTAGGCTCTAGGGTTGTTTTGCAAAAGCCAGATTTATCTCTACTAAGCTGAGAAGCAAGAGAAGCTAGTCACAATTTTATAACTCCTAAGTAGGAACTTGTATTTCATATCACAACCCTGTTATGGTCAAGTCAAAGTCTCAATTCATTTCACAAGTCTTTTGAAAACATCTGATGGGGGAACAGTATGGCCACTCCAACTGTCCATAACCGCGGACACGGCTATTCGAATAGTTTAACACTCTGCAGAGATTGTACACTTTCACCACAACATTCGATACATCCGCCAGGAACAAATCCTGAATTCACCATACTCAGTATGCGGATAATCAATCCTAACTTTTCAATTACACGCCCTAGTATAAGCACCTCTCGTGTGAGTTTGGCCTCCCAACCATGACCAACCGTCATCTTGGGTATTGCACAGGTGGACAATCTTCACAAGGTAGCCTCAGCTCAGACCTTGGCCGTGAGGGAACTAATACTAAGGTATATAAGTTTCCAGTCAAGCCCTACCCAATCTTCGGGTATTGTGGTTGTACGATAAAATTGGAATGGTATCGCATCCAGACAACCATCAGTTTTATAAAGGGCTAAGGCTCATGCCTCAACATTTTCATCACCAAAATCATCAGGTGTTTGGAAACACATGTCAAAACATCTCATTAGAATGATCCATCATTCTAAGGTTTTCATAACCATTTTCACCAACTATTCCCATCTAATGTTGATCAAGTTTTATGCTTAGTACTAGCATCTACAAGTGGGGGTAAGCACTAATGGGGGATAGTAAACTAGTGGAGTTTACACTAAGTTCAATCTTATGCCTTAGGATGACATCAAGATTTTCTAGCTTAGGCCAAATTTTATGCTCTTTATGCAACCTTCAATATATATTTCTAGAATCTACACGTCACTTAAGTCAACTCTAAGTTAAAGCTTTGATAAAGTAATAAAGTAGAGGGCTTGCAAATAAAACTAGGATTGGTTTATCAAGTGGATATGATCACATATGCTTAAGGCATATAGTTTACATAGTAGCAAGTAAGTATTAGCTTGCCCAATTGCAAGTATAAGCTTGCACATTCAGCTAGTAGTATTAGGCTTGCAAGGTTAACTTGTATAGTAAGGCTTGCTAAAGTAGAGTATCTTGCAAGTGTTAGGTTGCCTTGTGCAGAGCAGTGGTTGAAGTTCTCTTCGGCTTCTTCTTCGTAGTATCCTCCTTCCTCCTCGTATCCTTGGTCGGTACTAGCGTCTATGAATAAATACGAGGTACACAATCACCAAACAATACTTAACTACTTGCATTCATCACACACAAGGGTCCTATAGATGATCTAGCATCATCACTAACATTACAAGATTAAAGCTTGGTTTAATTCCTTTTATTTTTAGAAAAGTAATTTCTACTCATTGAAGAACTACTTAAGATTTAATATTCTCCAAACCAAACATGGGATCATGTTGACACATGTCATCACCACATATGTTAGTCCATGGGAATGTGATTTAAAGTGGTGTCACAATTTAATACGGGTTTTCTCTTTTATTTTAATTTATTAAAGTGGCTAGAAATGCCTATGTGGCATTTTTTTATTACTTGGTCATTATTTATGTAAGTAAACCTATATATTTTTATATATTCTGAAAGGTATGGTTAAATGTGATTTTTGAGAGTTGGAATCAACTTAAAAGATATTATGGTTTAAATTTGAAAAATGTTTGAATGCAGAAAAGCTTCTGCCTTGTTATTTTTACCATGGATGATCTATAGATCCAAATGACTTGAATCCAACGGGCTTGGATTTAGCATTCCCAGATCTTTCTAACAAAATTGGTTTCATTCAATTTGGTTCACTGAATCGACCTGGGTTGATTTTTGAAATTGGGTACAGAAGTGTGTTTGAAATAAAATGAAAAAGTTAAATTCAAATAACTGGGCTGTGCGGGAAGTGATACTGGGCCGGCCTGCTAATCACAGCGCTTACGCGGGCTGGTTAAGTCGCTGTCTCCACGCGTCAGTGAGACAGGGGGTGCGAAGCGGTATGGGGCGATGTGGTGCGTTCGATCTAGTTCTAATCCAACGACTGAGGGTCATCGTCGACGTTGGGCAACGCCGACGAGACAGAAACCTAGCGCGGCAGGTGGGGGTCATTGGGGGCTCACCGGTGCTCAGGAGAGGGTCGGCGAGGCGGGCGAATGACGAAGTCGACAACGGCGAACCTCATGGTACCGGCAGCTTCTCCTGGGGCGGCTCCAATCGCCGGCCCCCTTCTTCTCCAGCAGCGGCAGGCTCCGGTGAAATTCCGGCGAAGTGCTGCTCGCCTTGATGCGGGAACGGGGTGGCACGATCAGTGAGGAGAGGGGAGTGAGATGGTGTGCTCAATTCGGCTGGGGGTGGTCTCTATTTATAGTCGCGACGGCGAGATCGAACGGGATGGGCAGGCGACGGTGGCGACATGGCTACGGGCGGCTAGAGGCATGGACGGCGGTGGCGATCGCTTGGTGGTCTCCTGGCGATTCTCTACGGCTTTAATGCACGCGCAGGGGAGGTGCGATTTGGTCTGGAACGCGCGATGCTCTGCGCGGCAGAGGCGGCGTCTTCGACGGCGAGCGGCGTCTGTGCGGCATGGGGCGGCTAACGGGGATGTCTGGCGGTCTCCTGGGTTGGTGGCGATCATGTATGCACGCGGCGAGGGCGGCACGCGGTCTGTGGGCCTCGGTCGAGCGTGGCGCTCTGGCGCATGATCGGCATAGTTGCTTGCGAGCTAGGCGCGGTCCGTGTGTGTGGTCCAGGGTTTGGCAACGCTCGTGGCTGGGACAGGGATTGGCGGTGGACGGTGGGCTGCCTCCCAGACAAGGTTGGCACGACTAAATCTCCTTCTAGCTTGCTGTCTCCACTGGGGTGGCATGGTGAGGTTCGGCTATTCACCATTGATGTCATTGCCCAGCTTACAGTGAGGCTAGTGCTTGGTTTAACTTGCTAGATGATTTACTGAGATGGTTGTGAGCTAGAGAGGGTACAAGTTAGGCTTCAATCACTTGTCACAATAGTGTTTAAGATTTGGATGATTTGTGTCTGCAAAGTGTTTGATGAAATGGCCGCAAGAATTCAAGTTTTGAATTTTGAAAAGTTTTTTGGTGGGTGTGCTAGGTTGGTGCTGGTGAGTCTGCAGATGCTTTTGTTTTGAAAGTTGAGATTGTTTGAGTGGTTTTTGAAAAAGTGGGATCTTCTCATATGATAAAGATTCAATTTTGAACTGTCATTTAAACGATGCATTTGAAATTTTCTGGATGATCACAAAGTGGGCCTTGATACTTTGTTACGAGTACAATCAAGGGGTGCAAAGATCCATAAAAGTTTCTGTTAAGTTCTGAAAGTTTGGGACAACCAAAGTAGGCATGGGAGTTAAATTGGTCAAAATGACCATTCCCTTATTTTATTTGTTTTGATTTATTTGTCTTTCAGAAAAGTTTGGGAATTGTTTAGATGTTGTTTATTTCACCTAAGAATCCATTTACAATCAAAGGAACACACAAACAAGGTGGTTCAAAAGAATTCCAAATGAAATGCATACACCATGCATGCTTTCATATTTTTATTTTAGAAAAGTTTTTGTAAACCCTAATTTTGATGATTAGAGTTTGATGATCCAATTTAGTATTTTTGGGATGTTACATTACTGCCAAATGAGAAACTTATTCGGCTGTAAGCTCTCAACAACAACTTAGCCTTTTATTTCCTTATGCCAAGCTTGCATGTTAGACTTTTGATCCCTAGTCCCCGAGGTTACTGCCGAATGAGAAACTTATTTGGCTGTAAGCTCTTAGATATGAGTCATTCTTTATCTGTCTAGGAGATTAATTTGTCCATTTATTCACTGTCTTTTTCCCTTTGCAGCTCACGCATAATGAGCGCACCAAGGTGCATCAGGCTCTCCTCCTGGAGCATCGTAAGCTCGAACTTGCGTATGAGAAGCTGCAAATTGACACCCAAGGCCAAGGTAACTTTCTTACTTGCCCTATCTTTATTCGACGTATCTTCCTTTGGTTTATTTCCTTAGTCTTTCGCACTCTTTTCCCACAGCCTCTGCTCAGTCCACCATCGAGATGCTTCACTCGCAGATCAACGAGATGGAGAGTAAGTTTTTTGCCTTCCTCGCGCTATATTTGTGTTCATGCCATTTGCTTGCCTTATTATCCTGGTAGGTCAAGATATTTCTGTCACTGCTGACGAGTAGTTTGTTCCGAATAAGCAGAGAAGCACCAAGCCGAACTCCAGAAGGAGCGAGACGAGGTGACTCGGCTGAAGAAGCTGATGGCTGACATGGAGCAGAAGCACTTGGCCGAGGTGAAGGGGCTGAAGGAAGAGCTTGCCGAGAAAGATGACCAACACACCGCCGTGGCCGAGAAAACCAGGGAGCTCCTCAAGGAGGCCGAGTCAACGGTTGAGTCGGCGAACCTGGATCTGGACGCACTCCAAGCCAAGGCCAAGGCTTGGCAAACCAGACTCGACACCATCAACTCTTTTCTCGGTAGAGAGTTCTTACTCTTTTTTGCACTGTGCTTTCTTGTTCTTGAGTTTGTCATCTTTGTATGTTACTTTGCTAAGATTCTCTTTTGCTTGTAGAGATTTTTCCCGAGGCGAATTTGTTCGCTATTCGGGCCATGAAGAAGGTGAGAGCCGAGTCTGGTGCTCCAGCTGATGGCGAGGTGACCAACGATGAGCATCTCGAGGCACTGTGGGAGCACGTCCAGACACTTAAGTCCTGCGGTGTGGATTTGCTCAAATCGGCTATTCATGCGTTTCGCATGCTCTGGCCCGATGAAGATGCACCTGTGCTCATCGAGCCCCTTGCTAAAAGATTGCTTCATACCGAGGACAGGCTAGATCAGTGGCGTGAGTCGGCCGGCTGAGCTGCAGCGGACACGACCCTCTCCTTTGTGCTTTCATGGTACGAGGACATCAATCTTGATGAACTTGCTCTCATAAGGGGAGACGACAAGTGGCTGAATGGCCCTGAGATGATCAAGAGACGCTAGGAGCGAGCCTACACCATGATCGAGTACACCATGGTACACTCTTGGTGCGACGGGCCCAGCTTCCTCGACCTCGGCGACCCACTTGTCGAAGTTGCTGATGAAGAGGGTGCCGACAGCGAGGCCACTGAGTTAGATGATACCGAAGACTCGGCTACTGACGCCCTTGACTCGGCAGATGCTCCAAGCGATGCTCCTAGCTCCAAGGCTGCTCCTCCGAGTCTTGCTGCTTCTTAGACTGAATATAACAAGTACTTGAACTTTGGATGAGATCCCCGGTATGCCGGGTACAAATGTAATATACATTGCACTTATGTTTGATTATGTGCCTCTTGATAAGGCTTTAAATATTTTGTTATGTTCTGAGTGTGAATCATTCAAGGGCAAGTCCCCGAGTCTCATTTTGCCGTTTCACCTTTCCTCGACTTTGGCTCCTATCTACCTTTTTTGGCATTCGACATTAGAGTCTCAAAGTACTAACGATATAGTTAGCGGGTATGAAACCTGGATCACTTGGCCGAGGATCATTCAACACACAATACAATATGACCTGCAGTGGTTTAGGCAAAGACATAGGGTCGACTCACATTTCTCCTTGTACTTATTCGGCGTTTGTGTTTACTCGACATGCATCCTTTCCTCTTTCTTGCCATGAAGCTGTGTTTTCGGACAACAACATATTCGAAGAGTTGATTCTTTCCGAGTAAACACTACTTGTTCCGAGATAAGTTTCGGGTGTCACGCCAGCCGACATAAAATAATTGAAAGGGAAAACATAAGGGGTAATCCCCGAGTCAGTTTTTCGAGTCATACCATTTTATTATCATCACATAGCCGACACAAGTGTCCGACATATGAGAGTTCAAGTGATACATGCATTGCTTCTCCTAAGTATAGAAGGGACGAACCAGTGCCACATTCCATGGCCTTTTGGTCTCATCTCCTAACCTATCCGCCTTGTTCTTTTGCGCTTCACGAGCGTCTATGAGATAATATGAATCATTGTGCAATGCTTTGCTTACAATGAACGAACCTTCCTATGGGGGTGATAATTTATGCATTCCCGCTGTGCGCTGCACTAGCCTTAGCACCATATCCCCTTCTCAGAAAACATGAGGTTGAACTTTCCGGCTATGGTAGCGTCAGAGATTTTGCTGATATATAGCGGATCTGGATAATGCCAGTTCTCTTGCTTCTCCGAGTAAGCCGACTCCATCTTCTCGGGCCTCTTTTACCTCGGCTTCCGAGTATTGCCTTATCCTTGGCGAGTCATACTCTATGTCGGCAGGCAAAACTGCTTCTGCCCCATACACAAGGAAAAATGGCGTATAGCCTGTTGACCGATTCGAAGTTGTTCTTAGACTCCATAGCACTAAGGGCAGTTCCTCTATCCAACAACCAGGTGATCTCTATAGTGGTTCCATTAAGCGGGGTTTTATCCCTGATAGAACTAAGCCATTAGCTCGTTCAACTTGTCCATTTGATTCTGGATGAGCGATTGATTCTACATCGAGTCTTATTCGGTTTTTCCCGCAGAAACGAGCAAAAGCTCCCTCAGCAAAGTTCGTGCCATTATCTGTGATTACACTGTGTGGGTAACCATATCTTAGGATTATGTCCCTTAAGAATGTAACAACTATTTTACCGTCTAATTTCTTGATGGGTTTCACTTCTATCCATTTGGTGAACTTATCAATCATCTCCAAAATATGAGTCATGCATCCCCTTGCTGGTTTGAATGGTCCGACCATATCTAGGCACCATACTGCAAATGGCCAAGTGATTGGTATAGTATTTAATTCAGACACTAGTAAATGTGACTTGGATGCATAACGTTGGCAACCATTGCATTTTCCGACTAGCTCTTGTGCCTGTGCCAATGCGCTTGGCCAATAAAATCCATGTCGAAATGCCTTGTCCACCAATACTCTTGATGATGCATGGTGCCCACATCCCCCTTGGTGAATATCCAACAAAATCGCCTGGCCTTTCTCTGAGCTGATGCAACGCTGCAGTACACTCATAACACTTCTTTTGTACAGTTACTTGTTGATTATGGTGTATGCTTTTGATCTTCTTTCTGTTTGCCTTGCCAGTATCTCATCATTCGACAAAGTTCCATCTTTTAAGTAGTTGAATATTGGCTGTGCCCATGTTGGTATTAGTGGCTCCGAGTCTTCTTCACCTTCAATTTCCATTGGGTCCGCCGACATATGCTCTGCTGACATGACCTGAGGAGTCCCCGAGTGTGATTCGGCAACCCCTGAATTGAGTGGGTCAGTCACCGAGTGACTCGAAACTGCCCCTGAGTCAATATCCATTGGCACAACATCTGACTCTTGTGTTGCCAGGATGAATATTGATTCGGACTCTAGTGACAGCTTGATCGATGGTTTCCTAAGGTGTTCCAATCCTATTCCTGGTGGTATTGCTTGTCGAGATGAACCTAGTTTGGATAGTACATCTGCTGCTTCATTTTATGATCTTGGGACGTGGTGGAATTCACACCCGTCAAAGTATCCCGAAATTTGTTGCACATGGAAATGATATAGTGCCATGTTTACGTCCAACACGTCCCAATGTACAGACACTTGATGAATCACCAAATCCGAATCGCCAAAACACATGATCCTTTTGATGCCAATCTCTTTGGCCACTTTGATGCCGTGGACAAGTGCTTCATACTCGGCAACGTTATTGGAAGCAACAAAATGAATTTGTAGGACATACTTGAGCTGGTCCCTCTTTGGTGATGTGAGAACTATCCCAGCGCCCAGACCTATTTTCGTCTTGGACCCGTCAAAATGCATTTTCCAGTAGTTCGGGTCTGGCAGTGGTGGTTCGTACTGCATTTCCATCCAGTCTACAAAGAAGTCTGCAACAACTGGAGATTTAATTGCATCTCGCCTATCATACTGTGGAGTATATGGTGCTAGCTCTATGGCCCATTTTTCGACTCGGCCACTGGCATCTTGCTGCCTAATATATCCGAGATAGGTGCCTCGCATATTACCCGGATTGGATGTTCTTGAAAATAATGTTTCAGCTTCTTCGCTGCCATATATACCCCATATGTAATTTTCTGATAATGAGGGTAATTCTGCTTTGATACAGAGAGTACTTTGCTCAAGTAATAAACTGGCCTTTGGACTGATTTGCCCCCTTCTTCACGTTCAACCGCTATTACTACACTTACAACTCTGTTGGTTGCGGCGACATAGAGCAACATTGGCTCTTTGGACAGTGGTGATGCTAATATTGGTGCTATGCCAACATTTTATTTAATTCATGGAAAGCTCTATCAGCTTGCTGTGTCCATGTGAATTTGTCTAATTTTTTCATCAGTTGATATAGTGTTAGGGCCTTTTCACCTAGCCGACTAATAAACCTGCTCAACGAGGCGAGGCATCCAGTGAATTTCTGGACATCGTTGAGGGTTTTTGGTAATTCCCCATTCTTTCGATGGCCCTGATCTTTGTCGGGTTAGCCTCAATTCCTTGGCTGGATACGAGAAATCCGAGTAATTTGCCAGCCGGGACACCAAATGTGCATTTTTCCGGGTTAAGTTTCATCCGGAATCTTCTCAAGTTTGCGAATGTTTGACGCATGTCCTTGATTAGAGTATGACTTTGCTTTGTTTTTATCACTACGTCATCGACGTATACTTGAACATTTTTGTCCAATTGATCTTGCAAACATTTTTGCATGCATCGTTGATATGTTGCACCTGCATTTCTCAATCCGAATGGCATGGTACGATAGCAATAAGCCCCGTACGGGGTGATAAAAGCTGTCTTTATTTGATTATTAGGATTCAATGGTATCTGATGGAATACAGAATGCACGTCCACAAATGACAACAACTCACACCCAGCAGTAGAATCTATGACTTGGTCAATCCGTGGCAGGGGAAATGGATCTTTTGGACATGCCTTATTGAGGTTCGTGTAATCAATACACATGCGCCATACCACTGCCACGTTCGGGTCATCTTTTTTTCTTTTCGACCAAGACTGGATTTGATAACCAATCCGGGTGCAGTACTTCCATGATGAATCCAGCAGCTAAAAGCCTGGCAATCTCGGCAGCTATCACTTTCCTCCTATCTTCGGCAAAGTGGCAGAGGGGTTGCTTCACCGGATTGGCATCTGGCCTTACATGAAGAGAGTGCTCAGCCAGCTCCCTCGAAACTCCTTGCAAATCCTGTGTGGACCATGCAAAGATATCCCGATTCTCACGGAGGAAGCTGGTGAGCTCGCTTTCCTATTTGTTCGTGAGGCTAGCCCCAATGGTGACTGTATGCTTTGGGAATGTCTCATCCACCTGTACCTTCTTAGTTTCTTTGGTAGCTTGAAATGACACATTGCCATGCAGGTTAGTGAGTGCCGACATAGACATCTGTGCTGCTTTGGCCAATGCTGCCACCTCCAACATTTGATGCTTTTCCTGCGCTATGACCAGTGATTCAGCCAATGAAGATCCGGCTGAGGTACAAGCAATGAACCTTTTGTAGTCTCCCTCAACTGTAATCACCCCACATGGTCCTGGAAGCTTCATATTCAAGTAAGAAATGTGAGGAATAGCCATAAAATTTGCCATAACCGGCCTACCGAGTAAGGCATGATACGAGCTGACCAAATCAACCACCTCAAACTCTATGGATTTAGTGCGAAAATTCTCTCTATTTCCGAATAATACATCGACCCAGACCTTGCCAATTGGTTCACAGGACAATCCCGGCACAATACCATGGAACTTTGTCTTAGTCGGATCTAGCATGTTCATGGTAATGCCTAACCTGAGCATGGTATCCTTGTACATGATGTTGATGCTACTGCCATCGTCGATCAGTACCTTGGAAAATTTCACATTGATATCCGGGCCCATGAACATTGGATCTAAGACTAGAGCATATCCTCCTGGGGTTGGCATAATCTTGGGGTGATCCTTTATGCTCCAAGTTATCTCGTGCTCAGACCAATGCATGTACTTGGGAATTGCCGGCATTGTGGCATTCACCTCCATCATCTGTCGCTGCTGACTCTTTTTGTCATTCGGCTCTGTGGCGAAGACGACATAGCTCTGGTGATGTTCTATGTATTCATTTCTAGTTCCGTGGCCGACATGAGCGTAGTCTCCTCTTGGATTATGCACATGGTGCACAGTTTCTCTTCTCTCTTGATTATGATACCTTGGTTGCCTGTTTTCGTATCTGTTATCTGTTCCCATAGCCTGAGCATTTCCTCCTGTAAGTGGTGGAGGGGGAGGTGGTGGTAGCTGCTTATTCGGCGAATCCACTCTATCTCCTTTCTGAAACCAAGTGCATTGCCTTGTTGTGTGCTTTGCTGGCTTACTCGGACCAGGCTGTGAAATTTACATGGCTGGTCCAGCATCATCTCATATGTATACTTCTGTCGGTCCTGATATTGCTTCCTTTGTTCATATGGCTTTTTGCCATCATTCTTTGGCACCCATTGTTGTTGTACATTTCTCCTTTGATGTTGGCTACTTTCAGTACCTGGATGATCCTGACTCACGGCCACAACCTTAGTCAAACCATATCTGTAGTCTGGCCTTTCATCTCTTCTTTTGCTTCTGTATTCAGATCGTTCCTGGCGCCTTTGCGATCCGACAACATCATAGATCTGAGTCTCAATCATCCCATATGCTGACATGAGCAGAGGTTGAGTCGGATCTCCCAATGCATACGAGTCAGCAATCCTTATTGTTTCTACTAAACTTGCTGGCATATCTCTCTGTAACCTATGCCACAACACACTTCCATGTCTGCACCCTTGTGCAAACCAAGCGATTGCCTATGACTCGATTACCCCTTCATAAGAGTTGCGCATTGTGCACCATCTTGTGAGGAACTCCCTGTCCGTCTCATTCGGCTTTTGCTTGCACATCGCTAGATGTTGTGGGCGATTCAACCTCTTGTAGGTGCTGGTGAAATTGCTCACAAAAGCGTCTTGAAAATCGATCTAGATGTTAATGCTTTCGGGTGGCAAATTGTTTAGCCATACCCGAGCTGGTCCTTCTAGCATTTGCGGTACATATCGTACTACCCATATCAAATTCCCCTACGCGATTTTCACAGCAGTTCCATAATCTATGAGCCAATCCTCTGGCTCTGTGCTTCCATCATATGTTTTTGTTCCTCTGGCCAGCTGGAAATTTGGTACAGGTGGCTCCTTCATGATCCTCGGGCCAAAGCATGGTGGACCCTGTGGACCTTGCGACTCGATCAGTTCTGCCATCTTTATTCGGTCAAGCTTCAGCCTTGCATCATCCAATTGAAGGTTCCTGCCTCCGAGTCTAGATCCCATCGCTTGATATGCGTGATTCGGCAGTTCATATCTGTCATTTACCATCACCGAGTAACCATCATTGTACTTGTTCGTGTTTGGGTCCGCAGGCTATTGTGCTGCTTTTCCCGCACTCTGCTGTCTTCTTTCGGGTTGAGCTGGTGCATTATTCGGCGCTGGATTTCCTCCTCCTGCCGAGTGAGCTCCACGCCTAGGTTGAGGCGCAAAATTTTGCCCTCCATTGTCGTTTCTTTGCCATGCTTACCTTTCTTGGCCTGCATTTTCCTGGTTCTCATTTCCTTGGGCATTATCCCTTCTCGTTCCCTATGCATGCGCTGGGTTTCCCTGAGCCATTGCCGGGTCATAAGTGATCATCTGCTTGTTTGTCCCTGAATCCACACTTTTTTCTTTTCTCGGTCTTGGCGCCGCTCTGGGTGAGGATGCCGTGTTACCTGCTGATCTTGCCGGGACAGAAGTCGCCGAGTGAACCAGCTGTGACCTCCCTGCTATACGCGGATTCGCTCTGTAGTATGCTCCATTCATCATGCTAGCTGCTCTTACCAGTTCATTGCCTTTCTCTTGTTGTCTTTTCTTTGCTTCTCCCTCCAAGTGCAGTAATTCTGCCATTGCTACTTCTGTGGCTCGCAGGTTAGCTGCTGCTGTATTGTATGTTGGCCGCATAGCTATTTCATTGCTGTTCTCTGGCGTTATTTTTGACGTTGCATCCGCCAGCTCCTCATTGAGGTTTCTTCCTCTTAACCTTGTCGCATCAAGCCGGGTCTTTGCGCCCTTACTCGGTTTGCCGAGCTGAGCTCTCGGATTGTGATATCCACATCTTGCTGTAACTGTGCTAACTCCTTGGCTTTCTCCACAACCTTTATCCTGGCCTCCTCTAACTTGGCTTGCACACGTGCCGGGTCAGTTGCTTGCGCAACTAGCTCTGCCAACTTATCTATTGCATCTTGCAGCTCTTTAGCCCTTTTACTCCTAGCTATGTTTTCCGGCTTTTCCAGCGGTCTCTTTGCTGTTCTCGCAGCCTTTGGTGTCTCTTCATGATTTCCTCCCTCAGCATTCTCATTTACTACTGGAACTATCAGTGGAGCTGCTGGGTTAGGAGTTGTCATCATTACCTCCACGAAGACGAGTTGGTGAAGCTTTCTAGTGACAGGAACCGCTGGCGGATCCGGCGCCAGGACGACACGCTCCGGATTTGCGCGCTCCACGCGCGCCACGACGTAGACCTGATGCTCACCGAACTTGATGAAGCGACCGCCCCTAGGGAACGGATTGGTCCCGAAGCACCCCGCGTTGTCGCTGACGAAGTTGAGTGCTCCAAACCTCTGGATGAGGCTGAAGTAGATGCGCTCGCCGGTCTTGGCGATGATTTTGCCCGTCCGGATGAAGACTCCATCAAGCACCTGCTTTTGCCCCACGGTGGGCGCCAACTGTCGTGGTGGTGTCACGGCAGATGCCATGGGTAGGCTTAAGTTGGGGGCCGAATGGGTGCTTGTGGTCACCGGGGAGGGAGTGCACGGTCTAGCCATGCAGGAAGAACAAGATGAACTCTCCATACTTAGGAATTTGATTGATACTTGAGAATTACAAGTGCTCCTTGAGCTGTATGAACTAGTGTTTTGCGCACTAGTTCCCTACTTGGTCCAACCTCCCTCTACTTGTAGAGGTCCCAACCTTTAATAAGGTAGAGATCCCTGTGTTTACAATGCTAGTCCCTGGATCAATAGCTACCATCCACAGTTAAGATGTAATATCAATAAACAAAGGTCATTATACAACTTTATAACCAGGAAGAAAGTAATTTATTACATCTTACACAGCTCATTTGGCTATCTCATTACAATGCAGCAGAATATAGCAATAGCATGGGGTCCTTCATCTTCAAAGTGCCACAGGCAGTCATGTTGGTTGTAGACTTTTAATCCTAATCAATAAACTTCACTAACATCAAACAAACCTGCAACATAATAAGTTACAGCCACAAGGGTCAATACATTTGAATTGTATTGGCAAGTGATACTATGGTAATATAGTGAAGTCTATCATCTATATGCATTTGGCTAAGTGGATCTTAGGCTTGCTTTGCTCAAAATAGATTTTCCTTATCATTTGAAAACACTAAGTTTTTGCTTGACAAAATCACCCAAGGCATCTCCCAATAGAAATTGGTGATCCTTCTGACATGGTTATACCCTACGGGTACGTAACTTCAGCATACCTAGTCCAGCCCAAGGAAGGCCCACAACAGACATACGCTGGCCCATGAAGATTTTCGGATGGCCAAGGCCCATGACATCTTCGGATCCTTGGAGAGCAAGACTAGAGGAGATAGGAAATTCAAAGGGGTAAAACCCTAGAACTTGTAACCGACTAGGACTACGCCCGGGACCTGCCTAAGTCTATATAAAGGCCAGGAGGGCATGTCCTAGAAAAAACTCGACTCATACTTTCGCACACGCATCCATGCCAGATCGAATCTGCGCACCCTGTAACCTTCGGTTCCGCCGTAATCAAAGAGCAGACAAGCAGGAGTAGGGTTTTCCCTCCGGGGGCCTGAACCTGGGTAAATCTCGTGTCCCCTGGTTGCTTGTCTGTTAACCGTGCCATGATCTCCAGCATCCCCATCTTCTCCAAAACCCAAGTCCATAACAATAGGCATTGACGAGATTAAACCTCGTCAATTGGCGCTGTCTGTGGGAACTGGGGCTGCTGATTGTGCGGTCGTGACGGTTCCGACCCGATCGATCTACCACTCCGCGGCGACGGAGAATCACCTCCTCTTCGGCGCTTTCGACTTCACCGCCCACTCGCCGGCTACCATGAAGGATTTCGAGCCCGTAGGCGACGGACTCGAAATCTTGTTCGGGAGCTTCTGCTTCCAGGTGGGACAAACCGGCACCCTCCGCCTCCCTGAGTGGGTGCCCGTGCCGTCAATCAGGCCCGCTTCATGGGCTCCACACCCCGTGCTACGCACGTCGCCATCAACAGATGAGTTCTACAGCAGCAGCAGCTGCAACTCCGATCTGTGTGATCCAACTTCGGATGAAGGGACCTACGGTTCCGGATCCGAAAGCTGCGGCAGCAGCCAACCAATCTGCAGGCGCTATCTGTGCGCCGCAATCATCCAAACCGATGAGGAAACGCCTAACCCGCCGCCCAACCCCAACCCGCAGGATAGAAACGGCGAAAACGGTGGGAACGGAAGAAGTCGGTCCCCCCCACCCAATGGGGAAAACAGTGGCCACCTAATCCAACTTAGCAAAGAAGGATGGGTCGAAGCACGCCGCGCTGTCGCAGGCGAAATAGTCCTACCTCTGGACTCCCCACGTGATCTGCTGAGGGCATACCACTATCTCCTCATCGAGGAGCACAAGAAACAAGTCAAGATGCAGGAGACGCTCGACAAATGCAAGCAAGCAGCCTCCGAGTCCAGCGCACGACGAGCTGCGCTCTCCGCCGCGGCACCCGGCTCTAGCACAAACGGAAACCAGGGAAACAAGCACCGCTCTCGGGTGGAAAACATGGACCCGAAGGAGCGGCGTGACGTGACCCGAAATCTCCACACATCGTTCATAGATATGGACGCTGACGGCAACATCATCCCGAAGACGCCACAAGCTGCGATCATGGCAGCCACTGCGTATCTCGCGGCTCACCCACCTCCGGAGGGGGACCCGAAAAGGGCCATGCATAGGTCCGCACTCACCGGACTAGGACTAATCGGAGCTGCGCTCCATGAAGACGCTCCCGCGGAACCGAAGAAGAAAGCTCCGGCCAGGCGCGACCGGAGTCCCACCCCCTCATCCGAAGAGGAAGAGGAGCACGATCTTCCTCGAAGGAAGAAGAGGTCACACCGCCATAAAAGCGACTACGACGCCAGAGACAAGCTTACACAGCGCAAGATCTATAAAGCACGCGCTAAACGCGCATGCTCGTCTGAATCTGAGATGGATGAAGATGAAGGAGAACTCTGCGGGGCTCGATGCTTCAGCAGATCCGTTCGGCGAACACAGATGCCACGCAACTTCAAGCTTCCTTCGGATACTCCGAAGTTCAACGGCACGCAAGATCCAAAGTCCTGGCTCAGTGACCATCTGTCATCCGTCAAACTTCACGGAGGCAACAAAGAAACCGCCATGCAATGCCTTCAGCTGCAGCTAACAGGCGCGGCGCGGGTCTGGCTTAGCAGCCTATCATCAGGATCCATCCGAAGCTGGGAGGATATCGCTTACAGCTTCATCCGAAACTTCAAAGGCACCAGCAAGAGGCCCGCCTCAATCAAAGAGTTGCGAGCCTGCACTCAGAGAACGGGTGAATCTATTCGCTCATACATACTACGCTGGTCTACAACCAAGAACTCCGCAGCACACATCTCCGAAGAAAGGGCCATCGACGCCTTCAGGGATGGTGTCAAGCGCCCAGACTTCAAGGAGAAACTTGGACGTGTAAAGCCCAAGACACTCGACCAGCTCATGGAAATCGCCAATAGTTGGGCAGACGGTGAAGATTGCATCCAGCGGGCGCAATCAGATGAAGAGGACGACTACGGCCGAAGACACGAACGCCACAACAAGAGGAGATCGCGTGTCTATGAGGACCGCGACGGACCCGACATGGTCGCAGCCGGCTACGCCGACCGCCGTAACGATAACAGCCGCAACAGCGGAGGATACCGCAGCGGAAACTTCCGTGACAACGGACGACCAACGCAGTCGTGGCAACGCCGTGACCGTGACAACGGACCCTCAGCATTCGACAAACTTTCGGGTCCATGCACCATCCACTTCTACATCGACAAACAGGATGTCAAAAAGAAAGCTAGCCACATGCTCAAGGACTGCCGCGAGTTCCAGAAACTCAGCGAAGGCATGGTGCAGATGAGGCAACAAGCTCCAATCCCTGCGTTCGGAAACGCACCTGCGCCAGGTGAAATAGCACACGGAGCTCCTCCACCGCCGCCTATTGGAGGCCCAAATCAACCAGTCGCACCAGCGCAAAACAACGCCGGGGTCGCATACGCCGCACCAAAGGGAGCACTAAATATGATCCAGAAGGGACGCCCCACCAACATGGTGCAGAAGAAAATCACCCGACAAATCAACTTGGCCGTGGCAACTCCGCCAGCAATCCCTGAGTACCTCAGCGGATCGGAGTCCTGCATCACATTCACTCGCGCGGATCACCCTTGCCAGATCCCTCGCCCAGGTCATGCTGCCCTGGTGCTGGAGGCGCAGATCAGAGGCTTCGAAATGAGTCGCGTCTTCATGGACGGCGACAGCGGCATCAACCTAATGTTCGCAAGCACTCTATCAGCTATGCGGATCCCGCAATGCAGCCTGGAAAAATCAGACACAACGTTCCACGGCATTGTCCCAGGGAAGGGCATCTTCCCCTGGGCAAAATAGGGCTCGACGTCATCGTCGGGAAGCCGGACAACTTTCGGCAGGAGCGCCTAGAATTCGAAGTGGTGGACTGGCCGTCGCAATACCATGCCATCCTGGGACGTGTAGAATTCGCAAGGTTCCTGGCCGTCCCACACTACGCATTGTTGGAATTATGCCCTAGAGGCAATAATAAAGATGTTATTATTATAATTCTTGTTCATGATAAAGTTTATATTCCATGCTAGAATTGTATTAAGCGGAAACATTAATACTTGTGTGGTTTGTGAACAACACCGTGTCCCTGGTACGCCTCTAAGGACTAGCTCATTGATCAATGATGGTTAAGGTTTCCTAACCATAGACATGAGTTGTCAATTGATAATGAGATCATATCATTGGGAGAATGATATGATGGACAGACCCAAACTAAGCGAAGCAATTAGATCGTTTCATCGTGTTCATCTTTGCGAAGCTTTTCCTATGTCAAATATTGTATTCCTTAGACCATGAGATAATGCAACTCCCTGGTACCGGAAGAAAGCTTTGAGGTCATCAAACGTCATCCTATGAGAGGGTGATCATAAAGGTGTCTCTCAGGTGATCGGAAAGTATCTGTTGGGTTGTATGTATCGAGATGGAATTTGTCCCTCCCAAGTCAGAGAGATATACTTCGGGCCCACTCGGTAATCGATATCAACACCGCTTGCAAGCATGTGGTTAAGGAGTTAATCACAAAGTGATATCGGATTACGGAACGAGTAAAGTACTTGCTGTGAATGGGATTGAACTAGGTATGACGGTACCGACGATCGAATCTCGGGCAAGTAAAATATCGCGAGACGAAGGGAATATATATATGGGATTGATTGAATCCTGGCATCGTGGTTCATCCGATATGATCATCGATGAATGTGTGGGAGTCAATATGGGTGCCCAGACCCCGCTGTTGATTATTGATAGAAGATCATGTCTGCATATTCTCGAACCCGCAGGGTCACACACTTAACGTGTCTCGACGCTAGGATAGATTGGATAATTGGTTTATGAATTTTTGTTCGGAGTCTCGGATGGGATCCGGGATATCACGAGAGGTTCCGGAATGGTCCGGAGA
Organism: Avena atlantica; assembly: GCA_910589765.1. Taxonomy (NCBI): domain Eukaryota; kingdom Viridiplantae; phylum Streptophyta; class Magnoliopsida; order Poales; family Poaceae; genus Avena; species Avena atlantica. The sequence goes on from OU342736.1 coordinate 258,421,366, forward strand.
ATAAGATTCATATAAGGCAGTGCAGTTTTTGGAGTTCGGAATTGTTCCGGGTTAATCGGTATTGTACCGGAAGCTTCTAGAACCTTCCGGAAGGGGACCAACGTGGCCCCACCTTCCGGGAGGGGGCATGGGCCTATGAGGGAGTGTCCTGGCCGCATTGGGCCAGGGGCACAAGGCCCCATAGGGCCCAGCCGATTCTAGAGAGATTTGACTCGTTTAAATCTCGGGATAGAATTTCTAGATAAGGGAGAGTTTAAATCGTTTAAACTAGAGATAGGATTTCTAGATAAGGGAGAGTTTAAATTGTTTAAACTAGAGATAGGCTTGGAGGAGGGGCAAGGGCTGGCCGCCCCCCCTCTATATATAGAGGGGTGGTGCGCCCCTCCCCCCTACTACTACACACCTTCCTCCAAGCCCTAGCTGCCTTGCTACCTTCCTCTCTCCCTCCCGACTGTTTGTAGGGGAAGCCCTGCGGCAGAAATTCTCCACCATATACACCACGCCGTCGTGTTGTAGATCCAATCTATCTCTCCACCATACTCGCTGGTCCGAGGAAGGAGGAGACGTCGAGGTGCTGCACGCGTGCATCTCACGGAGGCACCGCCACTTGTGGTGCTAGATCGGATCGGATCGCGAGGAGGAGAAGCGAGTACGACTACATCACCCACGTTCCGACGAACGTTCCGCTGTGCGAATCTTCAAGGGTATGAAGATCTAATCCAATCTCTCTCGTTGTTTGCATCTCCTAGATTAGATCTTGGTTTTCCCTCTGTTCGCTCCGTAGAAAATTTTGATTTACTATGCCGCGAAACCCTTCAGTGGTATCAGAGCTAGATCTATGCGTAGATGTGTTTCACGAGTAGAACGCAACATGGTTGTTGCGGGCGTTGATGTTTTCTGTTGCAAGCCTCTTGTTTGTGTTCTTCTTATGACGCGGGATAGTGAGATTGAAGCGGTCCAGGCCAACCTTACGCGACGTCGTTCGCGAGACCGGCTCCGCACTTGACGTGTGGCTTGTTCCACACATGCGGCTGGTGGATGTCAGTTTCTCTCACTATAGTTGTCATGGGATTAACACCGGAGTTTGGCAACCATAATATCACTGTTGTGGCTTTCCGTAGGTAAGAATCGTTCTTAGCATCTACTCCCATAAGCCACGTAAAACATGCAACAACAAAGTAGAGGCGTCTAACTTGTTTTTGCAGGGAGTGTTTTCTGTGATATGGTATGGCCCAAGATGTGATGTGTATATTGTATGCGATGATCATGTTTTGTAATGTTTCACGACTTGCATGTCGATGAGTACACAACCGGCAGGAGCCATATGGTTGTCTTTATAATTGTGTATGACCTGCGAGTCAACTTCTTATACGCCATGTAATAGCTTTACTTTATCGCTAAGTAGTTAGCAATAGTTGTAGTTGATATTCGTGGTGGAGGCAATCATGGTGGAGTGATGGAGATCATGCCGGAACGCACAAGATGGAGATCATTGCGCGAGGATTGGCTATACCATGTCACATAAAGTTATATGCATGTGATGTTTATCCCTTTATGTATCTTATTATGCTTAGATCGCGACGGTAGCATTATAAGATGATTCCTCACTTAAAGATCAAGATAAAAACTGTGTTCTCCCCAAGTATGCACCGTTGCGAAAGTTCGTCGTGTCCAAGCATCACGTGATGATCGGGTGCTATAGACTCTACGCTCACATACAACGGGTGCAAGCCAGTTTTGCACACGCAGAAATACTTGGGTCTAGCTTGACGAGCCTAGCATGTACAGACATGGCCTCGGAACACAAGAACCGAAAGGTTAAGCATGAGTCATATGAATGATATGATCGACACTTTGTTGTCCACCATTGAAACCACATCTCTTCTCGTGATGATCGGATTAGGTGTGGTGAATTTGGATCGTGTTCACTAAACAACTTGAGGGATGTTGAATTTAGTGGGAGTTCATCTAGTAATTTGATTAAGTTGAACTATTTATCATGAACATAGTCTAAATTGTACTTGCAAATACTGTAGATCACATGGCCAAATCCAACTTCAACTTCAACGTTTTTGCTAAGAAAGAAAAGCTTAGAAACAATGGGTCTAACTTCACCAAATGGTTCCGCATTCTGAGAATCATTATCGCTGGCGGACAAAAGGACTATGTCCTTGAGAAAGCGCTAGGTGACGCCCCTGCTATAGATGCGCTGGCTGATGAAAAAGCTGTTTATCAGTCGCGCAAGGATGATTATGATTTGATTAAGATCGTCATGTTGTATGCTATGGAATCGGATCTTCAAAATCGTTTTGAAGAGTTCGCCGGGCCCTTTGAGATTCTCGAGGAGCTGAAAAACATGTTTCAGACTCAAGCCCGTTCTGAGAGATATGAGATCTCTAAGAAAATCTTTAACTACAAGATGGAGGAAGGGAGTTCCGTTAGTGAGCACGCCATTAAGATGTCGGGCTACACTCAACGCCTTGAGCAACTGGACTGCATGATTCCAGAGGAACTCAAGATTGACACTCCTAGCTACAAAAGTTTTGTAGTTGATCACAATCAGATTGGTTCCACTGATATGATCACTGAGCTCTTTGCTCAGATGAAAGTAGCGGAGGTGAACATCAAAAAGAATAATCATGTGTTGATGGTCAACAAGCCCCCCCACCTTTAAGAAAGGTAAGGGTGCAAGGAAGCCCTTCAAGAAAGGCAGCGGCAAGCGCGTAGCCCCTGCTGAGAAGAAGCTCAGGTCTGGTCCAAAGCCGGACACTGAGTGCTTCTATTGCAAGGACAAGGGTCACTAGAAGCGCAACTGTCCGAAGTACTTAGCGAACAAGAAGGCTGGCACCATCAAAGGTATATTTGATATACATGTTATTGATGTTTTCCTTACTAGCCCTCGTTGTAGTGCCTGGGTATTTGATACCGGTTCAGTTGCTAATATTTGTAACTCGAAACAGGAGCTACGGAATAGACGGCGGCTTGCGAGGGATGAGGTGACGATGCGCGTTGGCAACGGATCAAGAGTTGATGTGATGGCCGTCGGCACGCTCTCCTTAGTTTTACCTTCGGGATTAGTTTTAAACATTAATAAATGTTATTATGTGCCTGCGTTGAGCATGAACATTATTTCCGGATCATGTTTATTGCAAGACGGTTATTCATTTAAATCGGAGAATAATGGTTGTTCTATTTATATGAGTAACATCTTTTATGGTCATGCACCTCTTGTGAATGGTTTATTTCTTCTAAATCTCGAAAGGGATGAAACACACATCCATAACATTGAGGCTAAGAGATGCAAAGTAGATAGTGATAATACTACTTATTTGTGGCACTGTCGTCTAGGTCATATTGGTGTAAAGCGCATGAAGAAACTCCATTCTGATGGACTTTTGGAGTCTCTTGATTTTGAATCATTTGACACATGCGAACCATGCCTCATGGGCAAGATGATCAAAACCCCGTTCTCCGGTATGATGGAGCGAGCAACGGACTTGTTGGAAATCATACATACCGATGTATGCGGACCGATGAGTGTTTCGACGTGCAGTGGATATCGCTATTTTCTCACTTTTACCGATGACTTAAGTAGATATGGGTATATCTATTTAATGAAACATAAATCTGAAATGTTTGAAAAGTTCAAAGAATTTCAGAATGAAGTGGAGAACCACCGTAACAGAAAGATTAAGTTTCTACGATCCGATCGTGGAGGTGAATATTTGAGTTATGATTTTCTCACGCATCTTAAAGCAAGTGGAATCGTTTCACAACTCACGCCACCCGGAACACCACATCGCAATGGTGTGTCTGAACGCCGGAATCGAACCCTATTAGATATGGTCCGATCAATGATGTCTCTTACTGATTTGCCGTTATCATTTTGGGGTTATGCATTAGAAACCGCTGCATTCACTTTAAATAGGGCTCCATCTAAATCCGTTGAGATGACACCGTATGAACTGTGGTTTGGTGCTAAACCTAAGTTGTCGTTTCTTAAAGTTTGGGGATGCGAAGCTTACGTCAAGAAGTTGACGCCGGACAAGCTCGAACCCAAAGAGGAGAAATGCGTCTTCATAGGATACCCTAAGGAAACTATTGGGTATACCTTCTATCACAGAACCGAAGGCAAAGTGTTTGTCGCAAAGAACGGTTCCTTTCTTGAGAAGGAGTTTCTCTCGAAAGAAGTGAGTGGGAGGAAAGTAGAGCTAGACGAGGTTATTGAACCTTCTCTTGAATTGGAGAGTAGCGCAGCACCTGAAATTGTTCCAGTGCCGCCTGCACCAACAATAGAGGAAGCTAATGACAAGGATCATGAAGCTTCGGACGATGCTGCTACTGAACGTCGCAGGTCGACAAGGTCGCGTGCCCCTCCTGAGTGGTACGGCAACCCTGTCTTGACTGTCTTGTTGGTAGAAGACAGTGAACCTACGAACTATGAGGAAGCGATGATGAGCCCAGACTCTGAGAAATGGCTGGAAGCCATGAAATCCGAATTGGGATCCATGAGCGAAAACCAAGTATGGACTTTGGTGGATCCTCCTAGCGACAGAAAGGCCGTTGAGTGCAAATGGATATTCAAGAAGAAAATGGACGCGGATGGTAATGTTACCGTCTATAAAGCACGGCTTGTCGCAAAAGGTTTTCGACAAGTTGAAGGTGTTGACTACGATGAGACTTTCTCTCCCGTAGCGATGTTTAAGTCCATTCGGATTTTATTAGCAATTGCTGCGTTTCATGATTATGAAATATGGCAGATGGATGTCAAGACTGCTTTCCTCAATGGGAACATTGATGAAGAGTTGTATATGATGCAACCTGAAGGTTTTGTCGATCCTAAGGATGCTAGTAAAGTATGCAAACTTCAGCGTTCCATTTATGGACTGAAGCAAGCATCTCGGAGTTGGAACCTTCATTTTGATCAAGTGATCAAGAGCTTTGGATTTGTTCCAAATTGCTACGAAGCTTGTATCTACAAGAAAGTGAGTGGGAGCTCGGTGACGTTTCTGGTACTGTATGTGGATGACATATTGATTATCGGAAATGACATCAACATGCTTAACGATGTGAAGAGTTATTTGAACAAGTGTTTTTCAATGAAAGACCTAGGTGAAGCTGCTTATATATTGGGCATCAAAATCTATGGAGATAGACAAAGACGCCTGATAGCTTTAAGCCAGAGTACATACCTAGACAAAGTTCTGAAAAGGTTCAGAATGGATAAGGCAAAGAAAGGTTCAGTGCCTATGTTGTCAGGTAAGATATTGAGCAAGGCTCAGTGTCCAGCTACGGTAAATGATAGGGAAGCTATGAGCAAAGTGCCTTATGCCTCGGCCATAGGTTCCATCATGTATGCCTCGGCCATACTAGACCGAATGTGTCCAATGCTCTTAGTTCGAGCAGATATCAAAGTGATCCAGGAGTGGAACACTGGACAGCCGTGAAGAACATCCTAAAGTACCTAAATAGAACTAAAGAAATGTTCTTAGTCTATGGGGGTGATGAACAGCTTGTCGTAAAAGGTTACGTCGATGCTAGTTTTGACACCGACAAGGATGATTCCAAATCTCAGACAGGATACGTTTATATTTTGAATGGAGGAGCTGTGAGCTGGAGAAGCTGCAAGCAAAGCGTGATCGCGGGATCTACAGTAGAAGCGGAATACATGGCTGCTGCAGAAGCGTCAAGTGAAGGAGTTTGGATCAGAAACTTCATCACTGAGCTTGGCATGGTTCCAAGTGCATTGGACCCACTGGAGATATTGTGTGACAACACTAGCTCCATAGCACTCGCTAAGGAACCAAGATATCATCCAAAGACCAAGCATATCAACCGCAAGTTTCATATAATCCGAGATTATATAGCAGATGGAGATCTGAAGATTAGCAAAGTACATACGGATCTGAATGTCGCAAATCCACTGACTAAACCTCTTCCACGTGTAAAACATGATCAACACCTCAGTGCCATGGGTGTGAGATTGTTGCCAGATGAAAACTAGATTATTGACTCTAGTGCAAGTGGGAGACTGTTGGAATTATGCCCTAGAGGCAATAATAAAGATGTTATTATTATAATTCTTGTTCATGATAAAGTTTATATTCCATGCTAGAATTGTATTAAGAGGAAACATTAATACTTGTGTGGTTTGTGAACAACACCGTGTCCCTGGTACGCCTCTAAGGACTAGCTCATTGATCAATGATGGTTAAGGTTTCCTAACCATAGACATGAGTTGTCAATTGATACTGAGATCATATCATTGGGAGAATGATATGATGGACAGACCCAAACTAAGCGAAGCAATTAGATCATTTCATCGTGTTCATCTTTGCGAAGCTTTTCCTATGTCAAATATTGTATTCCTTAGACCATGAGATAATGCAACTCCCTGGTACCGAAAGAAAGCTTTGAGGTCATCAAACGTCATCCTATGAGAGGGTGATCATAAAGGTGTCTCTCAGGTGATCGGAAAGTATCTGTTGGGTTGTATGTATCGAGATGGAATTTGTCCCTCCCAAGTCGGAGAGATATACTTCGGGCCCACTCGGTAATCGATATCAACACCGCTTGCAAGCATGTGGTTAAGGAGTTAATCACAAAGTGATATCGGATTACGGAACGAGTAAAGTACTTGCTGTGAACGGGATTGAACTAGGTATGACGGTATTGACGATCGAATCTCGGGCAAGTAAAATATCGCGAGACGAAGGGAATATATATATGGGATTGATTGAATCCTGGCATCGTGGTTCATCCGATATGATCATCGATGAATGTGTGGGAGTCAATATGGGTGCCCAGACCCCGCTGTTGATTATTGATAGAAGATCATGTCTGCATATTCTCGAACCCGCAGGGTCACACACTTAACGTGTCTCGACGCTAGGATAGATTGGATAATTGGTTTATGAATTTTTGTTCGGAGTCTCGGATGGGATCCGGGATATCACGAGAGGTTCCGGAATGGTTCGGAGAATAAGATTCATATAAGGCAGTGCAGGTTTTGGAGTTCGGAATTGTTCCGGGTTAATCGGTATTGTACCGGAAGCTTCTAGAACCTTCCGGAAGGGGACCAACGTGGCCCCACCTTCCGGGAGGGGGCATGGGCCTATGAGGGAGTGTCCTGGCCGCATTGGGCCAGGGGCACAAGGCCCCATAGGGCCCAGCCGATCCTAGATAAGTTTAAATCGTTTAAACTAGAGATAGGATTTCTAGATAAGGGAGAGTTTAAATTGTTTAAACTAGAGATAGGCTTGTAGGAGGGGCAAGGGCTGGCCGCCCCCCCCTCTATATATAGAGGGGTGGTGCGCCCCCTCCCCCCTACACTCCACACATTCCTCCAAGCCCTAGCTGCCTTGCCACCTTCCTCTCTCCCTCCCGACTGTTTGTAGGCGAAGCCCTGCAGCAGAAATTCTCCACCATATACACCACGCCGTCGTGTTGTAGATCCAATCTATCTCTCCACCATACTCGCTGGTCCGAGGAAGGAGGAGACGTCGAGGTGCTGCACGTGTGCATCTCACGGAGGCACCGCCATTTGTGGTGCTAGATCGGATCAGATCGCGAGGAGGAGAAGCGAGTACGACTACATCACCCACGTTCCGACGAACGTTCCGCTGTGCGAATCTTCAAGGGTATGAAGATCTAATCCAATCTCTCTCGTTGTTTGCATCTCCTAGATTAGATCTTGGTTTTCCCTCTGTTCGCTCCGTAGAAAATTTTGATTTACTATTCCGCGAAACCCTTCACGCATACCTACTACTCAAGATGCCAGGACCAAGGGGCGTCATCACAGTCCACGGGAGCTTCACCCGATCGGACCAATGCGATAGGGATTTCAAAAAATTCTCCCAGTCCTTCGGCATGCAAGACGAGCTCGTAAGGCTCCGCAAGGTGACGGACAATGGGCTACCCCCAGTCACAAGGCATAACGCACCCGACATGTCCTTCGACTCCACTGTCAACACCAAGAAAGTGCAGGTCCATCCGACAGACGCCTCCAAGATGCCGCTGATCGCCAACGACCTCAGCACCACATAGGAAGGCGCGCTCATCGAATTCCTCCGTGAGCGCTGGGAAATCTTCGCCTGGTGTCCTGCGGACATGCCAGGAGTTCCCAGGGAATTCGCCGAGCACGCACTCATTGTCTTCCCAGACACCAAGCCAGTCAAGCAGTCTCTCCGAAGACTGTCGGAGCCACGAGCCGAATCCATCGGTAAGGAGATCAACAGTTTACTCGCAGCAGACTTCATCCGGGAAATCAAGGAAAGCGAGTGGCTGGAAAATACGGTGATGGTCCCGAAGAAGGACACGGACATCCTGCGGATGTGCGTGGACTTCACGTCAATAAATAAACACTGCCCAAAGGACCACTTCCCTCTTCCTCGGATCGACCAGATCATCGATTCGACTGCAGGTTGTGAGAAGCTCTCCTTCCTCGACGCCTACTCAGGCTATAACCAGATTCGACTCAAGGTCGAAGATCAAGAGAAAACGGCGTTCATCACACCGTTCGGAGTATTCTGCTACAACATAATGCCCTTCGGGCTAAAGAACGCGGGTGCCACGTACCAGCGATGCATGCATGCCTGCCTCAAGGACCAGATCGGTCGCAACGTCCAAGTCTATGTCGACGACATAGTCATAAAAACCAAGGAGGCAAGAACACTTATCGACGATCTCCGCGAGACGTTTGACAACCTTGATCGCTACAAGATCAAGCTCAATCCAGAAAAGTGCGCCTTCGGCGTCCCCTCGGGTCACCTGCTCGGGTACTTCATCTCTCAACGAGGGATCGAAGCGAACCCGAAGAAAATCACAGCTATCATGACAATGGAGAAGCCGAAAAACCTCAAGGGCGTTCAGCAGCTCGCAGGGCGAGTAGCGGCACTAAGCAGGTTCATCAGCCGCATGGGCGAGAAGGCCCTACCATTTTACCAGTTGCTGTGCAAGGCAGACAAGTTCGAGTGGACACCAGAAGCCAACGACGCATTCGAAAGCCTCAAGCGGATCCTCTCCACCTCGCCCGTTTTGGTCACGCCAAAAGAGCGCGAGCCCCTACTGCTGTACATAGCAGCCACACACCAGGTGGTCAGCACAGTACTCGTGGTCGAACGACCCGAAGAAGGCAAGATCCACGGGGTCCAACGCCCAATTTACTACCTCAGCGAGGTTCTCACTCGAACAAAACAATGGTACCCGCACTACCAGAAGCTGGCCTACAGCGTGTTCATGACGGCTCGACGACTGAGCCACTACTTCCAGGAGCACCAGGTGATGGTCGTCAACGAGGCACCCCTGAACAGCATCCTGAATAACCCAGAGGCCACAGGACGCGTGGCCCTGTGGGGCATCGAACTATCACCTTTGGACATCGTCTACGAGAAGCGACACACAATCAAATCTCAAGTCCTTCCGGACCTCCTGGTGCACTGGATGGAGCTGCAGCTGCCTGACGCCCTAGACATGTCGCAGTCCTGGACAATGCATTTTGACGGCTCCAAACGCGAAGCCGGAGCAGGGGCAGGAGTCATACTGACCTCCCCGCAAGGCGACAAGATGAAGTACGTCCTTCGGATGAAATTCAGAGCCTCCAACAACGAAGCCGAATACGAAGCCCTCATCCATGGCATGAACATGGAAAAAATATGTGGCGCAACGCGCCTGGTCATCTACGGTGAATCCAACCTTGTCGTACAGCAGACGATGAATGAGTGTGACGCACACGCCGAAAACATGATCGCGTACCGAGCGCTATACAACGCACTCGAAGGAGAATTCGACGGCTGCGAACTTCGGCACGTTGGAAGAGAGAGAAACGAGGGGACCGATAGACTCGCCAACATCGGCTCCACTTGTGCAAAGGTACCACCAGGTGTGTTCCTCGAACAGATCTGTGTGCCATCCATCAAGCGGAAATTCCCCAAGGGATCACCCGAAGAAGCAGAACACTCGGGGGCTACGCTACCCGAAGGTCAGGAAGGACCCGAAAAGTTAGATACCGAAGTTGCCATGGTCAACCTGATGCAGGTCATGGCAGTCGAAGAAACCTGGACACGTCCATACCTCCAGTTCCTGATAAACAGAGAATTGCCAGACAGCCCGACAGATGCCCGACGCGTATCTCGTCGGTCAAAAGCATTCACCATCATTAACGGCAAGCTGTACAAACGCATCATTACGGGTGTGCTACAACTGTGCGTCACCATCAACGACGATAAGGCCATACTCCAAGATATCCACGAGGGCATCTGCGGCCACCATGCAGGTAGCCGCTCCCTCGTCGCCAAAGCTCTGCGAGCAGGATTCTACTGGCCAACGACCATGAGCGACGCGAAGGACATCGTCCGAATATGCAACGGGTGCCAACGGTTCGCCGACAAACCGCACGCACCTGGGTCCGAACTTCGACCCATACCCATAGCCTGGCCTTTTGCCCAATGGGGCCTCGACATGATCGGCAAACTGCCAAAATCCTCGAAAGGAGGACACGTCTTCCTCCTGGTCGCAGTCGACAAATTCACCAAGTGGATCGAGGCCATGCCAGTCACCAACCAGAAGGGCAAAACCGCCGTCAAGTTCTTCGAATCCATTGTCTACAGGTTTGGCGTACCGCACAGCATCATCACCGACAACGGATCAAACTTCATCTCTAAAGAATTCCAGGACTTCTGCGAAGGCCTTGGGATCAATATCACGTATGCCTCAGTGGCACACCCGCAAACAAACGGGCATGTGGAAAAGGCCAACGGCCTAATCGGCGCTGGCATTAAGAAGCGCCTCATGAGCTCACTCGAGCACAAAGCTGGAAACTGGACGAAAGAGCTACCGTCTGTCCTGTGGAGCTTACGTACTACGCCAAACAGCTCCACCGGCTACACACCGTTCTTCATGGTGCACGGAGCTGAGGCCGTGCTACCAGCCGAAGTACGCCACCAGGCTCCACGAGTCGTCGCTTACAGCGAAGCCGAGTCCACGGCTGCACTCGAAGACGCCGTCGACACACTCGACGAAGCACGAGATATAGCAGCAGCTCGATCAGCGGTGTACCAGCAGAGTCTCCGCAACTATCACAGCCGCCGGCTGCGCCCAAGGTCCTTCGTCGAAGGAGACCTCGTCTTGCGACTCAAGCAAAAGCGACCGAACAAACTCTATTCACCATGGGAAGGACCCTATGTCATCACTGAAGTCATCCTAGGTGGCGCCTATCGCCTCAAGCACATGGAGTCTGGAGTCGCATACTCCAACCCATGGAACGTCTCGCACCTGCGACGATTCTACCCGTAGCAACCTACCCCCTTTTTTACTTTCAATAAGGCTTTCAGCCAAGGCTACTCAGCCGAACCATGTACCTCCTCCATTACGATATAAATAAAGCTAAGTGTCTCGCCCCCAACCTTCGGTTGACCATTTTATGCAATTTTACTACATGCTACATACGCACTTGGGGGCTCCCCCCACCTCACGATTTCATCGACTGAGGACCAAACGTGTACACCTGAGTAGCTGACTACGTTAGACAAACGAAAAGGGAACGTACTCAATCAAAGCACTGCGTGCTCACAAACAAGCAAACCTTTACAACAAAGGGCACAGAAACGCCCAGCCGCAATATACAAATTTTACATCTATCTGTTTATTTTCAGGTCCTACCTATTCTGAAGAATAACCTGAGCACGCTGCTCAAACAAATCTACAATCTGTTCGGCATACTGCTTTACAGCCGCGTAATGCGGACGCATGTTCCACTCGCCACCATCTGGTCGAGGAGGTGGCCCAGTCGCCACAGCAGCCAAATCTACGTCAGGGCGGTGCACCCTCACAAGAGACAAGGCAGCCTTCACCCCTGCGACGAGCTGCTGCCGCACCAGCTCCTTAACATTGCTGGCACTCCGAAACTTCGTCAGAAGACCTGCAAGGGTCGTTGGCATGGCATCCAACGGAAACATGACGTGCAGCACCGAGGAAAGTGATGTCTGCACCTGGCGGAGCACCCGCGAAACCTGGTAGACACGATCCTGCACCGTCGCCAGAACTATGGCGCGATCACGATCCATCCAGAAGAAGCCGCTGGCCTCCATGTCCTGTTGAGTCAAGCAATTGACTCGAACAGCGATACGCTCCTTTTCCTCCCTCGGAGCAAGATTGGCACCTGCGATAACCGCACAAAACAAGAATAAGGCCAGCAGGCTCACCCGAAGAACTGAGCTATAGCCCAAAAGAAGGATCAACTTACATTGCAGCTGCTCGGACAGCCGACCCATCTCCGCCATCAAATACTCCTCTCTGGCTGCACCACGGTCTGCCTTGGATTTCCAAACGTCGGTGCGACCGCATAACCCAAGCAAATCTCTCTCCAAGCTGCGCACGCGATCTCGATGAAAAGCGAGCTGCGAGGAATCATCCAATGATGGTCGCAAGGGCCTTTCGGATGAAGTGTCAACTGGGTCAGCACCCGAAGGAACCTATAGCAGCAGAAAAAAGAAGGCACACAGACATTCAGCCAAGGATAGAGCACAACTCGGAGGAATTCATTAAAATATATAAGGCCACTACGTGGCACAAGGATGGTACTACAAAAGATATTTACAACAAAAATAGACTACAAACTACCCTACGTCTACTATGCCTAAGGTGGAGGATACTGAGTCGCCTCAGAACCAGACTGCCTAGCTTTCGCCTCGCCCTGCTGCCGCAATGCGTACTTAGACAGCAAGTCAATGAGCTTGGGCCCATATCGTCTGCAGCGAGCGGAGTAGGCGGCGAAGGCTACCTCGGATCCATCTGCAGCCGTTGACATCCGAGAAGTAATCTGGGGCAGGTCCAGCTCCACCCCAGCCGCCATGGCCATCGCCAGCCCGACGGACGTGCCGATGCCCTTCTGCTTGCGCTTGTACGCTGCAGGCGCTTCGTCTGACAGATCCTCTGCCAGGGCATGCACATCTTCAAGGGATGCGCCCTTTGGGAAGAGCTCCTGGTAGAAGCGACCAAGGACCTCTTTCGCCTTGGAAAGAGAGTTGACGACGGTGCTGCAGTGGTCTTCGACCGCTACAGTGGCATCATCTAAAGCACTCCCGTGCTCCAGAGCACCGCGGTCGAACTCGATGCCTGCGGCATCTGAGACAAAAAAGAAGAAAAACATGAAGAAAGGCAGCATAAAAAGAAGATCCATAGAAAAAGAAACAAGTCCACAAGCTTGTACTCACCCGAAATGGCCTTGGCAGCAGCCATGAGCTTATCTGCCACCCCTCTTTCACGAGCAGCAGCAACGGTGGCCAGCTTCTCCTCACGATCTGCAGCCTCCCGCTGCAGATGCTCCTTCGCTTCGGCTGCCTTCGGCAGCTCCAGCTCAAGGCACTCTTTCGCACCAGCGGCGGTTTCGGCCTTCTGCTCCGATTGGCCAAGGCTCTTCTTAAGAGCATCGACCTCACGGAGAGAGTCATTATGCTCCTCTGCATTTCCAACAAGCAAGTGTCCAAGAACAGGACCAGGATAAACAAGAAAATTACTACAATGCAGACGAATACCTTGAAGCTGCCGCAGTTTCGCCTCCAGAGTCAGGCGTTCCTCCACCAGCCGCTTGGCCTCTTGGACAAAAGGCTGCAGCAAAAGGCAATAGTAGTGAGAATAGGAATTGGGGGCTACGCCCAACACAAGGAAGCAAAAACAACATCAGCATACGAAAACACCCGGGGGCTCCCCCGTAACATCAAGCAGAAAAACTTACGTGCTCCGAATGCGAACCCGTAGGCCCGCCTGCGAAATTCTGAGGCGCAACCACCAGCCTCTCCTGCACAGGAGGAATTGGAGCGGCGCCACCCGAAGTAGCCACCGTCTGAGGAGGAGGCGACGCAATGTTCGAATCCCCCATCATCTCCCGCGCACCATCACTAGATCCGTCGGAGGATTGCCTGCATACGAACCAATCAACACAGGTGCAAAAATAACGAGGGAACAAAGGACAACAGTGGCAACAAGAAAACTTATGAGCCCAACGCGCTTAGGTCGAAGATAGGAGAAGCCCTTCGGGCCCTCTTCTCCTCCTTTTTCTCTTCCTTCTTCTCCTCCTTCTTTTCTTCCTTCTTCCGCTTTGCTGGCGGGTGCGGAGCAACAGCCCGCACAGGAATGGCAGGAAGGGGAGAGGAAGAACCCCCAGGAACATCATCATGACGCTCAAGGCCTAGAGGATTTCTGGGAGTCGGAGGAGTCGAGGCATCTGAAGCCTCGCTAGAGATCCGTGATCGCTTGCGTGAATGGTCCTCACTCGACTCGTCGGCATCCTCCGCTGGAGATCGCGCTGACGGTAGCTCGGACACGGAATCCACCACTTCATTATCCGGGGCATTCGGATACCTTTCGGGCAACGGTGGTGCCATGCCCGGCACTTTGAAGCTCTGCAAGAGGAAAAGGAACTTTGTTAGCAAACAAAGGAAAAAATTCACAGCCGACAAAAACAAAGGGGGAGCACTACGTGCGAAAATCTAGACCTTAGATACGACCAACGTCGAAGAAAAGGGAGGAGTCAGTGACTTCCCTGGAATTTCTTCGTCGGCCTTGAACTTCAACAGCGCGCGAAGAGCCTTGTCAAGTTCCACCTCGGAGATTTTCTCACTCGAAACCCTCGTCGGATCACGGCGCCCAGAGTAAAGGAACATCGGGTGGGCCCTCGCTTGGAGAGGCTGCACCCGACGCTCAAGAAACGTCCGGATAATATCGACACCGTTCACCTCCTTCTCAGGAATCAGTTGGAGATCCTCCACCCGACGGTACAGGGCCTCTATCTCCGCCACCTCACCGTCTAAGATTTGGTTTTTCCAGGATCTTTTCTTCTCAATCAATTGGGAAGGGTCAAAAGGAACGAGACCAAAATCTTGCCCAGGCATTACGGAGTCACGGATGTAAAACCATTTCCTCCGCCAGTACTGGACAGATTTAGACATGGAAAAGGAAAAGAATTGCACATTGGGACTAAGGGAGATGATGAAACCCCCAATGGGATACAAACCATCCGAACCAGACTGCCTCTTCACGGAATAAAGCTTCCGGAAGCGGCCAAAGTGCGGCTCAATGCCAAGCCAACACTCGCAAAGCGTGATAAAACACGCAATGTGGAGAAGGGAGTTGGGAGACAGATGATGGAGTTGAACCCCATAGAAAAATAGCAGTCCACGAAGGAAGTCATGGGCCGGAAAAGAAAACCCGCGAATCACGAAGGCAACAAACATAACCCGGTACCTAGATGGGGGACGGGGGATTACCTCATTGCCGGGGAGTCTCACGGCCGTCGTGTCTCGCGGGATCAGGCTCCGCTCGCGCAGTTTGCGGAGGTCGCTCTCCCACATTTCTGATCGCCGCCAGCCACCATCGGTGACGCGAGCAGTGGCGGTGCCCTTCTTACCTCCGGCGGTGCTGGTCCCAACCGCAGATGAGGATTTGTTTATCTTCCCCATGGTGCTACAGAGGTGGTGGCGTTGGCAACAAGGAAGGACAAAGGAAATGTGGAGGAAACTCTCAGCGCGCAGCAAGAATAGCTCAAGAACGAGGAGGTAGTGAATAGATGAACTGCTGCAGTGAAAAACAAACAACGATTTCACCAGGGATTATAACAACAAAGACGATGCACGCTGGCCGTCCATCGAGAAGACCTAACGACAACGGTAGATCTGGCCGTACACGTGTCAGCACCAAAACAAACCGTCATTACCACGCCGTCCACTACGCGCAGAAATCGAGGAGATGCCATAATCATCTCCACGCTGCGCGTGCCCGGTCAGTTCAAAGTCAGCAAGTGGGACCCACGCTTTGTCCAGTCAAGTCATCTCTGGCATAGCAGATTCTTGAGGTCATCGATCGTAAACACTGACGTCATCAAAAGCTATACTAGCACCACTTCGGCTCCACAGCTAAGAGTACTCACTCGAATCTACGATTCGACTAAATACTCGGGGGCTACTCCTATCAGGAGCGCTGGTCACGCACCCGACAGACAAATGAAGGCAAAATTACTTCTCTGAGTCCTACGTCGAGTCCACGACTCCACTATGGACTCGGGAGATACTCCCATAGGGAGGATGGATTTAAGCATCCGAAAATTTTTGAGTCCTGCGGACCTAATGATTGAAACAATTCTTGAACTAAAAGTCTCCGTTCGAGTCTATGACTCAAACAGACACTTGGGGGCTACTCCCATAGGGAGCGCTGGTCGCGCACCCTATGAAATCTTCGACTGCGATCTTTCAGATCAGCACACAAAAACTTTTTGGCAACTCTGCCCCAACAAAATGCTGAATGAGCGACAATCTCCTTGGCCACCCGAAGAACCTCCGAGGTTATAAATGTTCGGATGCTGCGTCTGCGACGCAAAGATAAGACCTACAGATATCATCTGATGGCCTGGCAACGCACCTGACTGTGCTCTGCTAGTATGAATCCGTACCAGCAGGTACGATGAAAAATCCCGACGGACGCATTGGGTACACCAATTAAAATCACTGGAATTCCACTCCTATAAGTCCTCCGCGGCCTTAGTTGAATTACGCCAGCATATGTTCCAGGCCCGGGTTAAGGGACCCGAACCTGAAGAAGATCATGTTGTTTCATCCTAAGACAGTTAACTGACCCTGAATCCGTCAGGTGAGTCAGGCACACGCATCAAAAATCCCTACACACATATACTATTAACATATAGCTGCTCCCGAAGGATGGAAGTGTCCTCAGCCGAATCTACGATTCGACTGATCACTCGGGGGCTACTGACATGGTTATACCCTACGGGTACGTAACTTCAGCATACCTAGTCCAGCCCAAGGAAGGCCCACGGCAGACATATGCTGGCCCATGAAGATTTTCGGATGGCCAAGGCCCATGACGTCTTCGGATCCTTGGAGAGCAAGACTAGAGGAGATAGGAAATTCAAAGGGGTAAAACCCTAGAACTTGTAACCGACTAGGACTACGCCCGGGACCTTCCTAAGTCTATATAAAGGCCAGGAGGGCACGTCCTAGAAAAAACTCGACTCATACTTTCGCACACGCATCCACGCCAGATCGAATCTGTGCACCCTGTAACCTTCGGTTCCGCCGTAATCAAAGAGCAGACAAGCAGGAGTAGGGTTTTCCCTCCGGGGTCCTGAACCTGGGTAAATCTCGTGTCCCCTGGTTGCTTGTCTGTTAACCGTGCCACGATCTCCAGCATCCCCATCTTCTCCAAAACCCAAGTCCATAACAATGGGCATTGACGAGATTAAACCTCGTCACCTTCAACCCTTGTTCAACCACAAGTTTTTAACTTAGAAATTGGGATGAGGAGATTCTTGATAGCTTCCATGTCTTGATGCTCAAATTGTCCTTTACCAGGGACATGGCTAAGTACTTAGATTTTACACTCTGCAGAGGTGGTGCACTTTCCCCACAAGACTTGGTTTCACCAAGACAAGATCTTTCAGAAGCCTTCCCTTAGACCAGAATGGACGCGTTCCAACCTATCATCCCCTACCACCAACTGTCCATTTGGCTAAGTTATTGCAACCTATATGATCCAGGCAGAGCCCATAATGCCAAGTGGCTGCACTTGAAGCTTCTCAACATTTGACATCTCAAATCTCTTTGTTCCTGGGTGGCCATCCACAAGTGTGATACACAAGGTAAACCATATAAATGGGCCTTGTGTAACCACTCAATACAAACCATTCCTTCCATTCCACCCAGGTGATTCATTCACTTAGTTGTTTTATTAAATAAAACACAAGTCCTTGACTTAGAAATATTCCATATCATGAAATATAATCCACCCTTGTTTTCTACTAGCTAAGCTAAGCATGATAGTAGTAGGAATCTTAACTTTAGGAAATTTCTACTAAGGTTTCATCTACTAGGATTTCCCATGGCATAGTTTATACTTAGCAAAAATTCCATGCAAGTCCTACTTTAGAGATATCACTAATGAATAGTGAAAATAATGGGACAAAAGTATGAAGCATCACTTGCCTTTTTGGTAGAGAATATAAGTTCACTCCTTTATCTTGCAATATTCACACTCTTCAAATGTCACTACAATTTAATCAAGCAAGGCACAATTTCAATATACCATTCAAGCAAACATCACATAAAATAATAGAAACAATGCAATGCATCCAAGCATGCTAAAGATTGTTTTATTTGGAAAAGTGGTTTTCTAATAGGTTATAAACATTCTAAAACACTTATTGGTCATTTTATATAAGTGGCAAAACCATTTGCAAAAGATTTTACTTATAAATCATTTTTAAACCGAATCAATATTTTATGTGGTTGAAAATGCTTTTTTAGCAAAGTAATAATATTTATAGGGTTCACCAAATACATTTTTAATTCTAAAACTTCGTGTTTGGGGTCAAAGAGTTTAAATCAAAGCATTTCCCAAAGGTTTTTGCCCAAAATCATTTTTAAACCATAATCAACATTTTTATTTGGCTAGAAATGCTTTTTTTCAAAGATTTATTCCTTAGCATCTCAAAATAAGTTTTTAAAACCAAAAGTTGGTTTCTATGGTCAGTAGGTTCAAAACAATCCATTTTCCAAAGATTTTATCACAAAAATAATTTTAGGATGAATTTTATATTCAAATTATGCCTACACAAGTTTCTGCAAAAACAACCATTTTACCAGAAGCAATTTACTAAACAAAGTGCATGGTTGGATAGGGTTTGTCTTGCTGATTCCATTGATATAAAATTTGCAAAATTTGGATGTGTGGATCAAAAGTTATGCAATTTACAAAATCAAACATCTAATAGATTAGTTTCTGTTTTTAAATCGAAAGGCTGACCACGTGGCTGTTTCTCATTGGATGATAACGGTTCGGCCGGATCGCGTGCTGTGATGCGTTGGATTAAAACAGATCGTGCGGCACAGATTGCTCCATACCATTTCACTTAAGTGACTCTATTCTATCCACGCGATTTAGATCCAACGGTCGCTGTGAGTGTGACCATGATTGAGCGGCGCTGGCGGCGGCGATTGGCGGCGCGCGGTCAGACGGTGCAGTCTCCGGTGATTTAGGAAGCACGGGTGACAGAGGACTAGCTCACCAGCGTCGCCACGACGTACTGGTGCTCAACATGGTCGTAGGAGAGCAGGGGGTGCAAAGGGGCGACGATGATTGCTCGCCGGAGGAGCTTCTGGCGACGGGTGCTCTCGGTTGCTGAGGAAGGCAACACTACGGGTATCGCCAGAGAGAAAGGAAGGTGTGGTTAGATGCACAAGGATGTGGTGAGTGCTCGTATGCGAAAGAGGGGAAGTGGGGCGATCAGACATTACCTGGGGGACTCGCCAGAGGAGGAGCAGACGGTGGCGATGCTCTGTTGTCGACGATGACGATGCTGTGGGTCAAGCGCGAGCAAGCCGAGGCTACTGGGAGGTTCAAGGTGTGATGGGGATCATGCTCGCGTGGTCGAGGGGGCAAGGCGCGGTAAGGTGTGGTCGGAATTACTGGCGAAGCTCGTCGGAGGCCGCGGCGGTGCGAGATGAAATTGGAGCAGCCCGGTGGCTCTCTGGTGGTGTTGGTTGGTGGGAAAGGAAGAGGGGGCGTGGTGATTAAGTACGCATGGTCACGGCGAGGTTTAAGCGAGACGTTTAAGCGAATTTAACCGTGACATCAATGGCTGGTAACGTCCGGCGCGGACGTCGCGGGTGAGGAAGACGACGACGTGGCTGGTGGGGTCTGGCTGTCTATGAGAGAGAGTGAGGTGAGGTGAGGGCTAGTAGTCAGCGAGGCTGCGGGTCACTTTTCTGGTACGAATCGTTTTCCTGCGGGGAAGAAGTAAATGGGCTAGCTGGGCCTGGACTGGGCTAGGTTAGGTTGGGCTGGCTTCTTCTATTTTTTGTACTGATTGTTTTTCCCTTTTCTTTTTCTATTTATCTGTTTTGATTTTGTTTAATCAATTCAAACAACTAACTGAATTCAAACTTCAACCAAACTGTGAGTATTTTCAAATACTGATTATTAGTTCATATTAGAGTCAAATTAGAATAATCTTTTTATTATTTTTAGGGTATGTTAATTATCTTAAATTTTGGCCCTTGTATTAATTCAAATAAGATTTAATAATATTTTCAAATTCCATTTTGAGATCTAAATCCTTCCAAAACCTTTCAGTAGGTTTTATTAATTTATTAGGGTGTCAAATAATTCACTTTGATTTATTTGGAATATTTTTAATATGATTTATTAATTATTTAAATTTGGGTATTTGTCTTTATTCCAATGAAATCAAATATGGTTTTAATTCCATAATTTTTATTTAGAAGATTTCTTTGATCTCATTTAAGTTAATTAAATAACTTTTATTCCACTTGGGTAAATTCCAAATATTATTTTCCCATGATTTGATTAATCATTTCTAATAGGGATTTTTGTCTTCATTCAAATAGGATTAGAATTTGGTTTATGACATTTTATTTTATTTAACAATTCTTTATCCTTTTATTTTATTTGGACTTGGATTATATTCATTCCATTTGCTTATGGTTTAGGCCAAGATTTAATTTGGTCTTTAAATATTCCTCATTTAATATTTCTTTCTTTATCTTATAAAGTCCATATCTTTTTATTTATAAGTCCAAACTTGGTGATTCCAATTTGTATAATCCTATTTAATAATTGTTTATCCTTTTAATTCTCTTTAGGATTATTTGCTCACCATTTGGTATGGATTTTTATATAGGTGCTTTATTAGCTTTGGAGATTTCAATTTCCTTATCTTATTAAATTCATAAGATTTTATCTATGGTTCCAAATTAAGTGAAACCAATTCATATGGTTTTATAATATTTCTATTTGTCATTATGGATCATTTTGAAATGTTTGTTTGACCAATTTTATATGGATCAAATCCATAGGTATAGGTATAACTTGGAAATGTTTTTCTTCCATTAGAGTTTTAGAGTTTGGGTTTATTCCCAAGTGTTTAAATTTCAAGATGCATCTATGCAGAATGCATTTCACTTGATTTGAATTTAGTTGGATTCAAACTTTATTCAAAGTTTGTTCAAGATGGGATTTTAATTTTCCATTTAGAATCAAAAAGTTTCTTTTCACCCTAAATTTCAACAATTATTTATTTTGTTTATTTATTTTTCACATTACAAAATTTGGAAAATTTTGGGATGTGACAGGCTACCACCCTTAAAATAAATCTCGTCCCGAGATTTGGGAAAGATAGGGGTTACAAGTTGGCTCAAAGCAACTAGGGTACTACCACCCTTAAATTTTTTCCAACTAGCTTACTTCTTGGCTTGCTTGGGATCTTGTTGAAACCTCTCTGGGCAAACATCTGCATAGTGTCCTTTGTTTCCACACTTGAAACATGTGACAAGGCTGAGATCCTTCATAGGCTTTATCTTGTGCTTCATCTTTTCTGGACAATTGCTTGCATAATGTCCTTGATTACCACAATTGTAACATGTGCCAAGATTGAGTTCTTCACGTATCTTCTGTGGACAGGTTGACACATAATGGCCTAGCTCTTTGCAGTTGTTGCACCACACTTGGTTAATCTCCCTATATATTTTTTATTCTCAGGACATTCATTGGCATAGTGTCCCATCTCTTTGCAATGGCAACACTGCACTTGACTTTTGTCCTTCTTCTTCTTGGGTTTCTCCAAAGCTAGGAGTGCTTCTAGTTCATGCTCTTCATATATTATCTCAAAGGTGGGAAAGTTTCCTGGTCTCCTTGATCTTTTCCTTGGATAATACATATGTCTCCTCTTTGGTCCATCAAATTGAGTCATATAGCATGGAGGTGCAAGCTGAGATTTTCCTTTGTCTTCATGGGGGTTTACAATCTGTTGATGCACTCCACCTTGTTTCCTTTGTTGAACTATGGAATATATGGGGCATTGGATAGGGACATGATTATTTCCTTCACATAGGAAACAAGTAGCTTGAGATGTGGGGCATTGATTAGTTGGATGTTTATCTTCACAATTGGGGCATTGATCTTCATGTTCTTTGTAAGTGTGATCCTTGTCTCCACAAACATTCCAAGCTTGGGTTCCTTTTAGAATATCATCCTTGACATCCTTGTTGTCAGAAACTCCTTGAAAAGAGTTGTCTCCCATGTTGATCATTTGATTCGTCACCTTTTGCATCAATTGAGTTTGGGTTTCCAAAAACCTTTGCATGGTTGGGTCTAACTCATTGTTGTTGGTCAAAAATTGAGTTGTCACTTGGTTCAACTGGGTTTGGGTTACTATGAGTTCTCTCGTGTTGATCTCTTGGTTGTTGTTGTTGCCATCCTTGATGTTGGAGTTTCTTGGAGTAGTCATCTGTTTGGGTTGGATTGGGATTAGAATAGGTAAAAGATTTCTAAGGAAGAAGTCTAATCACACACAACAAATCACACAAGCAATGTGCAAGCAATCACAAACAAACATTCCACTCAAACAACAAGTTTCAAGCACATTTTTAGGCAACAAAATATTTTTGTTACACCTCATAAGTTGGTGTGTTTGGTTTGATCTAAATATGGTGGTCCAACTATATGGTTCACTTGAAATCATTCCTTTCTTCTTAGTTGACTCTTCATGAACAAGTTCTTTATACCCATGGAGAATTTCTTGTGTCTTGGTCACAAAACATCAAAGGTGATGATGGTTCCTTCTAATTTGTGTTTACTTAGTCTTCAAGTCTTGAGTAATATTTCTTGTCTCATTTGTAGTCCTTTGTGAAATTAAAGTTGAAATCATTGGAGTTTTTGAAGTCCTTTGCTCATTTTGAAGTCTTTGCTCAAGGTGAAGGCTTTATCCATCAAGTTGAAATAGACAAGATGTAGAATCTAAACCAAAATGGTTGAGGAAAGAGTATACAAGATTGTTTGTAAATAAGTTTTTGGAACAAAATACAACTCCTATTTTCTAAGGTTTTTTTTTCCAATCCTAGGGTTACAAATCCTATAGGCAACACAGTGCTCTGATACCATCTATAGAGGTCCCAACCTTTAATAAGGTAGAGATCCCTGTGTTTACAATGCTAGTCCCTGGATCAATAGCTAGCATCCACAGTTAAGATGTAATATCAAGAAACAAAGGTCATTATACAACTTTATAACCAGGAAGAAAATAATTTATTACATCTTACACAGCTCATTTGGCTATCTCATTACAATGCAGCAGAATATAGCAATAGCATGGGGTCCTTCATCTTCAAAGTGCCACAGGCAGTCATGTTGGTTGTAGACTTGTAATCCTAATCAATAAACTTCACTAACATCAAACAAACCTGCAGCATAATAAGTTATAGCCACAAGGGTCAATACATTTGAATTGTATTGGCAAGTGATACTATGGTAATATAGTGGAGTCTATCATCTATATGCATTTGGCTAAGTGGATCTTAGGCTTGCTTTTATCAAAATAGATTTTCCTTATCATTTTAAAACACTAAGTTTTTGCTTGACAAAATCACCCAAGGCATCTCCCAATAGAAATTGGTGATCCTTCAACCCTTGTTCAACCACAAGTTTTTAACTTAGAAATTGGGATGAGGAGATTCTTGATAGCTTCCATGTCTTGATGCTCAAATTGTCCTTTACCAGGGACATGGCTAAGTACTTAGATTTTACACTCTGCAGAGGTGGTGCACTTTCCCCACAAGACTTGGTTTCACCAAGACAATATCTTTCAGAAGCCTTACCTTAGAATAGAATGGACGCGTTCCAACCTATCATCCCCTACCACTAACTATCCATTTGGCTAAGTTATTGCAACCTATATGATCCAGGCAGAGCCCATAATGCCAAGTGGCTGCACTTGAAGCTTCTCAACATTTGACATCTCAAATCTCTTTGTTCCTAGGTGGCCACCCACAAGTGTGATACACAAGGTAAACCATATAAATGGGCCTTGTGTAACCACTCAACACAAACCATTCCTTCCATTCCACCCAGGTGATTCATTCACTTAGTTGTTTTATTAAATAAAACACAAGTCCTTGACTTAGAAATATTCCATAGCATGAAATATAATCCACCCTTGTTTTCTACTAGCTAAGCTAAGCATGATAGTAGTAGTAATCTTAACTTTAGGAAATTTCTACTAAGGTTTCATCTACTAGGATTTCCCATGGCATAGTTTATACTTAGCAAAAATTCCATGCAAGTCCTACTTTAGAGATATCACTAATGCATAGTGAAAATAATGGGACAAAAGTATGAAGCATCACTTGCCTTTTTGGTAGAGAATATAAGTTCACTCCTTGATCTTGCCATATTCACACTCTTCAAATGTCACTACAATTTAATCAAGCAAGGCACAATTTCAATCTACCATTCAAGCAAACATCACATAAAATAATAGAAACAAAGCAAAGCATGCAAGCATGCTAAATATTGTTTTATTTGGAAAAGTTGTTTTCTAATAGGTTATAAACATTCTAAAACACTTATTGGTCATTTTATATAAGTGGCAAAACCATTTGCAAAAGATTTTACTTATACATCATTTTTAAACCGAATCAATATTTTATGTGGTCGAAAATGCTTTTAGCAAAGTAATAATATTTATAGGGTTCACCAAATACATTTTTAATTCTAAAACTTGGTGTTTGGGGTCAGAGAGTTTAAATCAAAGCATTTCCCAAAGTTTTTTCTCCAAAATCATTTTTAAACCATAATCAATATTTTTATTTGGCTATAAATGCTTTTATTCAAAGATTTATTCATTAGCATCTCAAAATAAGTTTTTCAAAACAATCCATTTGCCAAAGATTTTATCACAAAAATAATTTTAGAATGAATTTTATATTCAAATTATGCCTACACAAGTTTCTGCAAAAACAACCATTTTACCAGAAGCAATTTAATAAACAAAGTGCTTGGTTGGATAGGGTTTGTCTTTCTGATTCCATTGATATAAAATTAGCAAAAATTGGACGTGTGGATCAAAAGTTATGCAATTTACAAAATCAAACATCTAATAGATTAGTTTCTGTTTTTAAATCGAAAGGCTGGCCACGTGGCTGTTTCTCATTGGATGATAACGGTTCGGCCGGATCGCGTGCTGTGATGCATTGGATTAAAATAGATCGCGAGGCACAGATCGCTCCATACCGTTTCACTTAAGTGACTCTATTCTATCCACGCGATTTAGATCCAACGGTCTCTGTGAGTGTGACCATGATTGAGCGGCGCTGGCGGCCACGATTGGTGGCGCGCGGTCAGACGGTGTAGTCTTCGGTGATTTAGGAAGCAAGGGAGACAGAGTAGTAGCTCACCAGAATCGCCACGACGTACTGGTGCTCAACATGGTCGTAGGAGAGCAGGGGGTGCAGGGGGGCGACGTCGATTGCTCGCCGAAGGAGCTTCTAGCGATGGGTGCTCTCGGTTGCTGACGAAGGTGATACTACGGGTCTCGCCAGAGAGAAATGAAGGTGTCGTTAGATGCACAAGGTTGTGGTGAGTGCTCGTATGCGAAAGAGGGGAAGAGGGGCGATCAGACACTACCTGGGGGACTCGCCGGAGGAGGAGCAGACAGTGGCGATGCTCTGTTGTCGATGATGCCGATGCTGTGGGTCAAGCGCGAGCAAGCCAAGGCTACTGGGAGGTTCAAGGTGTGATGGGGATCATGCTCGCATGGTCGAGGGGGCAAGGCGTGTTGAGGTGTGGTCGGAATTACTGGCGAAGCTCGTCGGAGGCCGCGGCGGTGCGAGATGAAATTGGAGCAGCCCGGTGGCTCTCTGGTGGTGTTCGTTGGGGGGAAAGGAAGAGGGGGGCATGGTGATTAAGTACGCATAGTCGTGGCGAGGTTTAAGCGAGACGTTTAATAGAATTTAACCACGGCATCAATGGCAGGAAACGGCCGATGCGGACGTCGCGGGTGAGGAAGACGACGACGTGGCTGGTGGGGTCTGGCTGTCTATGAGAGAGAGAGTGAGGTGAGGTGAGGGCCAGTAGTCAGCGAGGCTGCGGGTCATTTTTCTTGTATGAATCGTTTTCCTGCGGGGAAGAAGTAAATGGGCTAGCTGGGCCTGGACTGGTCTAGGTTAGGTTGGGCTGGCTTCTTCTATTTTTTGTACTGATTGTTTTTCCCTTTTCTTTTTCTATTCTGTTTTGATTTTGTTTAATCAATTCAAACAACTAATTGAATTCAAACTTCAACCAAACTTTGAGTATTTCCAAATACTGATTATTAGTTCATTTTAGAGTCAAATTTAGAATAATCTTTTTATTCTTTTTGGGTATGTTAATTATCTTAAAATTTGGCCCTTGTATTAATTCAAATAAGATTTAATAATATTTTGAAATTCTATTTTGATATCTAAATCCTTCCAAAACCTTTAAGTAGGTTTTATTTATTTATTAGGGTGTCAAATAATTCACTTTGATTTATTTGGAATATTTTTAATATGATTTATTAATTATTTAAATTTGGGTATTTGTCTTTATTCCAATGAAATCAAATATGGTTTTAATTCCACAATTTTTATTTAGAAGATTTCTTTGATCTCATTTAAGTTAACTAAATAACTTTTATTCTACGTGGGTAAATTTCAAATATTATTTTCCCATGATTTGATTAATCATTTCTAATAGGGATTTTTGTCTTCATTCAAATAGGATTAGAATTTGGTTTATGCCATTTATTTTATTTAACAATTCTTTATCCTTTTATTTTATTTGGGCTTGGATTATATTCATTCCATTTGCTTATGGTTTAGGCCAAGATTTAATTTGGTCTTTAAATATTCCTCATTTAATATTTCTTTCTTTATCTTATAAAGTCCATATCTTTTTATTTATAAGTCCAAACTTGGTGATTCCAATTTGTATAATCCTATTTAATAATTGTTTATCCTTTTAATTCTCTTTAGGATTATTTTCTCACCATTTGGTATGGATTTTTATATAGGTGCTTTATTAGCTTTGGAGATTTCAATTTCCTTATCTTATTAAATTCATAAGATTTTATCTATGGTTCCAAATTAAGTGAAACCAATTCATATGGTTTTATAATATTTCTATTTGTCATTATGGATCATTTTGAAATGTTTGTTTGACCAATTTTATATGGATCAAATCCATAGGTATAGGTATAACTTGGAAATGTTTTTCTTCCATTGGAGTTTTAGAGTTTGGGTTTATTTCCCAAGTGTTTAAATTTCAAGATGCATTTATGCAGAATGCATTTCACTTGATTTGAATTTAGTTGGATTCAAACTTTATTCAAAGTTTGTTCAAGATGGTATTTTAAGTTTCCATTTAGAATCAAAAAGTTTCTTTTCACCCTAAATTTCAACAATTATTTATTTTGTTTATTTATTTTTCACATTACAAAATTTGGAAAATATTGGGATGTGACACTACTACAGCTATGCCCTTCCTTATATAGGCAGCGCTAGCTAGCTTATACTCCTTTGGGTTCTAGGGTATACTGTTTGGATCTTGGTCCCTACAATTTGGGCCGGGTCATGGGCTTCCCCTAAGCCCAATGGCCAGTCCATAAAGCTTGACAACCAACGATCTTCTGGTACGTCGCCTCCTGTTCCTTTGGCATCATGCAGTAACTTTGTGCGTCAGCCCTTGCTTTGGGCGTCACCCGGCTCCTTTTATGTCACCTGGCGTCGCCCTTCTCTTTTGACCATGCTTTACCATGGTCCCTCCTGAACCTCACTCGGAAAGGTGCCACGCGTCCTATCTGACTCGGCCCTTCCTCAGAAGACTCGGCTTGTTGGTTCCTGCAAGATTAGCAACTTTGTCTTATACAAGCCGACATAATTCTATGTCGGCCGCTCACGGTTCTCTCTCTCAGCCGTACTTACTCGGCCGGGCTCTTTATTTACTCGGAGCTAGCCAAGATGTGCTATGTTTCACCCCTTGTGACCCTACCGAGGGTTATCCCCCCGACAAGACTAAATATCGTTATGAAAGATCAAATCTTGTCATAGTCAACTCCTTGAACATTGTCGTAAAATATTTACCGACTTGTCGACTATTTCATAGATGTGAGACGTCCATGTCTATTTCTTTATAGATCCAAATACGACCGATATGTATTTACACCTTTTCGGAGGGTCTTCCAAGTTCAAAAAACTTGATTTCCCATGTATGGAACTATCACAGATTCTATGGCTTCAAGCCACTTGACGGAGTTAGGCCCCATCATCGCTTCTTTGCATGTAGTCGGTTCATCATTGTCAACCAATACTGATTTACTCTCAAATCTTAGTATTTGATTGTTTACCCGGCCTACTTGGTTCAATAGGAACTTAGTCCTCCGTGACCACAACCTTTGAGGTACGTGAGCTATGAGCATTGTGGCTGCCTTCGGGACAATTTACGGCGCTGTGCAATGATATGTCGTAAACATATCTATAATTTTTGATGCTCCATGCTTATTTAGTATCAACTTTGTTATATTTTGTCTACACTTTGAGGCATTTTTATACAATTTACGGAACTAACCTATTGACAAGATGCCGTAGTGCCAGTTGCCTGTTTTCTGCTGTTTTTGGTTTGAGAAAAGCTAGTAAATAAATATTCTCGGAACTGGACGGGACAAAAGCCAAAGTCAATCTTTTACCGGAGCGAACACGGAGACCAAAGGGCAGCCGAAGTGGGGCCACGAGGTGGGAACACCATAGGGTGGGATGGGCCCACCCTAGGGCATGCCACCAGGTGGTGTGGGCCCCTTGGGTGCCCACCGACCTTTCCCTTCTACCTATATATTGCCCTCGATGCAAAAACCCTAGATGAATCGACATCAATCCACGAAAAGTTCTGCAGCGCCGCCGCCACCGAAGAGGAGATTTGGGGGACAGAAGTCTCTGTTCCGGCACCCTGCTAGGACGGGGAATTGCCCAGGAGCCATCTCCATCGATCTCCACCACCATCTCCATTGCCATTGCTGATTCCCATGATGACAAGGGGGTAGTTCTTCCTCGAGGCTAAGGGCTTTATCGGTAGCTATGTGTTCATCTCTCTCTAAGCATGATCTTATTGTGGTCATGAGCTTTGTAATCAAGTAGATATACTCTGCTACTCAAGTGCTTTAATTGTAATCTCCGGTCATCCCCACATGTGTGAAGTTGACAGTGTGCACATCGTGTGGCACTTAGGCTAAAGATTACAGAAATACTTATCATGAGTATAATTTGAGTTGGATGTCTCTATGAAATTGTGGTGTTTGTTGGAACCATCTAGAGCTCAAAGTGACAAGGTTGGGGTTACCTAGATGGGGAATGCGAACTTTAAGGAGAGCTTTTGTAGCCCTACCATGGATTGGAGTTGTCAAACCGGAGAGTAGTTCAGAGTTCAGAGTAGCATCATGAAGAGAAGATATTTATATGAGAGTGTCCACTAGTGAAAGTATGATCCCTAGGCCTTGTTTCTAAGCATTGAAACACCGTTTACAACTAGATTTGTTACATGTTTGTTTTCTGCCATCTTTATTTCAGATTGCAATTACCACTTGTAATCATCCATATTACTTGTATTTCACTATATCTTCGCCGAACTAGTGCACCTATACACCTGACAAGTGTACTGGGTGTGTTGGGGACACAAGAGACTTCTTGTATCTTGATTGCAGGGTTGCTTGAAAGGGATAGCTTTGACCACTTCCTCCCTGAGTTCGATAAACCTTGGGTAATCCACTTAAGGAAAACTTGCTGTTGTTCTACAAACCTCTGCACTTGGAGGACCAACACCGTCTACAAGAATATAAGTGTGCGTAGACATCAAGCTCTTTTCTGGCGCTGTTGCCGGGGAGGAAAGGTAAAAGGTACTCACATCCTCTGGCTACTAAGCTATCTTCTAGTACCGTTGCTGGTTGACGATGGCTCAGCTGATTGTTGATCTTCGTTGGGAGACCCCAAGAGGAAGGTATGATGAGCACAACAACAAGTTTTTCCCTCAGTAAGAAAGCAAGGTTATCGAACCAGTAGGAGGAAGGAAACGAATCAAAGGTGTTGATAGCAACTTGGAAACCTACACAACACAAACTCAAGACTTTCCCCAACGAACGGTGAGGTTGTCAATCTCACCGGTTTGCTAAAAAAAGGATTAACTGTATAGTCTGGAAGGTAATAGTGGTTTGTAGAAAGTAAACAATAACAGTGGAAGATGTATCAATGGTAAAGATTGGACCGTGGTCCATAGTTCACTAGAGGTGTTCTACTTAAGATAAACAAACATGGCATGCTAGGTAAACAAATTATAGCATGGCAGTTGACAGGACAGAGCAAGGCATAATAATGCAATACTAGACATTCATGATCCTATGAGATTTGATTGGACAATACAACAAGATACATAGAGCGCCATCCAACTGCATCTATGACTAGTAATCCACCTTCAGGTTATCATCCGAACCCCCTACAGTATTAAGTTGCAAGCAACGAATAACTGCTTTAAGCAAAGTGTGTAAGGTAAACAATCCACTTGTTCCATGAACAAGAGACCGTTGTTTTCTCCCTAGTAGCATGTAACACCCCGGTTCTGAAAAGACCGTGGCCTCTATGTGACATGCCAATCCCTGGATCGGTTCATTGGCCCACAATAGAGTAAGATAGATAACATAGCAAAATAACCGTGTATCATGTACTACAAAGGTCCAGAGTACCATTATTACAATAAAAGCTTAGCATAAAGCTAGCTCAAATTATTCAGGTAGCAACATAAACAAATAAATCCTCCATTCTTCAAATTGCCCACAAGTGAACAAGTGCCGAGTGGAGTACCGTGGCCTATAACGATCAATCAGAATCGGAATAACCTGCAACATGAAACGTAGCAGCCCCGAAGGGTCAATACATGGAATGTATGGCAAGTAGATCTAGTAATGGATACAATAGTACTAACATCTACATGCATATTTGGCAAGTGGAGCTATGTCTGGCTTGCATTTGCAAATATATTTGTCCTACTTTCATAAACAGTTTTCAATTTTCTTTGAAAAGATCCCAATTAAGTTAACTCATCAAGATTAAAACAATTATGAAGTTAGAATGAGCGAGAAACATGTCATGGAATCAATATCTAGCAACTCAGATGTCCATAACCGGGGACACGGCTAATCGATTAGATTATACACTCTGCAGAGGTTAGTACACTTTACCCATGTGACTTGGCCAGCCCAGCTCGTACCATCGCTCTCATTTTGCGCGATGATAGGGAGAAGACCAAGAAGAGACTGTTCGGGAAGTAGCTCCTCAATCCCGACACGCACCGGTCCAACCTACCAAAATTCTACATCTCTGGATACGCGGGTTCGAGTTACCACAACCTACTAAGTCCAACCAACCGCCCATTTCATTATTGGCACATGGTTGTACACGTAAGCTACACAATAAAGAAGCCAATCATTCTCTCTTGATACCTGGGTGCCTTTCCGCAATGAAACCACTAAAAATTATCAATACCATCACACCCAGGGGGTTCATTGATTAAGTTGTTTTAGTTTTCACAAACGAATACTTTGAGAAAACAAGTATCATTGATGTAACCCAGCCCTCGTTCAACAAACATGGCTAAGCACATCTACCAACGGTGGTTCATCTACGAAGAGGGTGTAGGGTTCACAGCATAGAAAACAAAAAGTTTCCTACGATGTGAACTATATACCAAGATCTATCTACTAGATACAAACAACGGGCGGATGTATATCCGTAGAGAACATACCCTTGAAGACCGACAAAGCTTAACGAGTTCAACTCGTGGTTGATGTAGACGATCTCTTGCCGATCTTAAGATCGAGAGGAAGTCCTAGCACCGCAAATCAGCAGCGCATCCGTGCTCGCACACACGTTCGAGGCACCGAGCAACCTCCGCCTCCTCGCTCCAGCGATGCAGCGGAAGCACAACTCTTTCTTGCCGAATAGCCACCGGGAACATGTATGTCGCTAGTCCAAGACCATGGGGGATAAATTCTAGAGGGGGAGAGAGATCCTTCACGAGGATGTGTGAGAGACAAGTGAGGAGGGGGGCTCCTTTTATAGGAGGAGGGGGGAACCCCAAGGGGGTGGCCGGCGCATGGGGCTTCCCCCTTGCCCTCCCCTCTTCATGTGGGTGGACACTCCACTCACAAATCTCCTTTAAATTCCCTCCACTCAAAAGTCCACTCAAATTCCCATTAAATTTCCACCAAATTTAATGCAAACTCTCATTAAATAAAACTCTTTTATTTTATTCAGAATTTTGTCAATTACTTTAATGACAAACATTCACAAATAACCCCTTGCTAGAATTCTATTTCACATGCATAACCACTTTATGCAATTTCACCCGAAAACCTGTTTCGGTATCTAGTGAAATAAATTCCTACGCTTGTTCATTCTTTCGGCATGAAACATTTGCTCCAATTGGATGTCGGTGTCTCTTAAGTGTGTCACCCTACGGTTCGTGAATAATGCGGACATGATCGAGACCCCTCTCGGATCAATAATCAGAAGCGGGATCTGGAGACCCATACTGACTCCCACACATTCAACGATGACTTTCTTATGATCGTCGGAACCTTTTACGCTAGTATCTTAATCCCTTTGTTTCACGATATATTACATGTCCGAGATTCGATCATCGGTATCTCCATACCTAGTTTGATCTTGTTAACGACATGCACTCTTTTCTCGTTCGTGTGATATAACATTCTAGTGATCAAATCACTTGCTTGCAAGCTGTGGCATCCCGCAAAACCACTACTAGAAAATCGCGTTGTTTTTGTGCATTGCATCATCATGACCGCATGCTCATGTCATCATGCCTCATTGCATTTGAGCATCGTCATGTCATCATGCATTGTTTGTTTGAAACTATTTCGAAATGCCTAGTTTTGTTTTCTAAATAACCCCCGTCTGTATCTCAAATTAAAACATCGGTCTGTTCAGATCTTTTATTTTGTCTAAAAAGTATTTACAAAAATGTTTTACAAATAAAATTAAAACAATAAAATATTTTGTCCGGAGAGGCAGTCCGACCGGTCAGGCCAGAGGCCCAATCGGTCCAGACTACCTACAATCCGGTCCACCTAAACTAAACCTAATCCCTAATCTACCCAATCCTAGTCTACCCACCAACCCCAGCTCGCCACCTCACCGTCCCTCCACCTCACCCTCAGCCCAGCCACCTCACCAATCCACAGCCCCACCTACACCCCTCTCTCTCTCTCACCTAGCCCCCACCTACCCCCTCTCCCTTCCACCCTGGTCCCACCGCGCCTGGCCCACACGCCACCTCCCTCTGCCCAGCACACCACGCACACACACAGCCCCATCGACCCCTCTCTCTCTTCCCCTGGCCCCACTTGCCAGCCCCCCACTCCCTCTCTCCTCCTGGCCCCACCCCGACCCACTCCCACCAACCCCGCTCGTCCTCTCTCCCCTCCCCATCGTTCTCCGCTCGCGCCCCGCTCCTCTCCTCCTCTCCAACCTCCTTCCCCACCGCCGTTCGCCGCTCCTCCCGCACCTCCCTGGACGGACCGCCCCGGCACCGTCGACCTCCTCCGCTCCTCCAGCCGTGCCTTCGCCGCCGCCGTCCACCGTCCTCCTCGCCTCCGGCCTCCCTCGCCGGAGCTCCTCCAGCCGCCCCCGCCACCTCTCCCGAGCCCCGGCCTCCTCCGTCCCCGAGCGCGCCTCCCCCCTTGGAGCCCCGCCTCGGCCGCCGGACCACGCGCATTGTCGTCGCACCTCCTCGTCCGCCCCCGCTCCTCTGCAGCCGCCGTCGAGCTCCCCCCGGCGCTCGGCCGCCTCCACCTAACCCCGCGGCTCCCCCCTCAGGCGCCCGCCTCCGCCGTCCAAGCAGAGCCCCGCCGCCGGCCTCTCCTCCCCGTGCCAAGCGCTCCCCGAGCGGGCTCTCTTCTCCCCCGGCCGCGCGACCCCGGCCGCGCGACCCCGTCGCCGGTCACCCTCATATTCGGCGTCGCGCCTCCTCTGCTCGCCCCCTACTGCGTGTCCCGCCGCCGCCGCCCCTCTGCAGCCGCCCTGCTCGACCCCTTCGTCCCGCGTGTCCCCGCGCGCCGAGCCGAGCCCGCCACCAGGCGGCTGTCGCCCTCCCCCGGCGAGCTCCCCTCCCTCACTTCCTCGCCCGCGCCCGCCGCTCGTCCTGCAGCCGCGCCGTCGGTGAGTCTCGTCTCCGGCGCCGCACACCTGGTACCCCTTCGCCTGCGCCATGCGGCGGCAGGTGGTGTACCACTGCGGGCCCACCAACAGTGGCAAGACGCACAACGCGCTCGACCGTTTCAGCACTGCCAAGTCTGGTGACTACTGCATCCGCTCAGGCTCCTCGCCATGGAGGTCTCCAACAAGACCGACTACCGACGATGCGACCCGAGAGAGTTCGCCATCGATGACAAAGTCGGAACGACGAGATCACCCACCTAGACAGCCGAAGACCCCGAACCTCGGATTCGAGACCCCGAAGACCGATCCCATCGTGCGACAAGATCTTCTCGGACCCGAGGATCACCAAGACTTCCGCTCGGCAACGCCAAGTACTCCTTCCTGGCTTCGAAGCCCGACCCCGTGGACCGACATGATCTCCTTCACGGATACGGCAAGTACTCCCTCGAGGACGCCAAGTACTTCACCCCGGACACCGAGACCCTGAACGACAAGTTCTCCTTCCCGGAAGCATTGACGCTCGTGCGGCAAGATCTACCTCAGTTATCCGAGACCGATCCCGTCGAACCCTGAACCCTGAGTCCGGCCCCGAACCCCCGGAACCAAGTTCGCCGAACCCTAATGTGTGACCCTGATCCGAGCCCCTATTTTATAAATGCCATCTATATAAATTGATGCATATTAAATTGCCATGCTTGCATACATATTGTCATGTGGTTTGGGGGCCTTATGCCGATTCACCTTATAATTAAATATGGGGCCCATCTGCGGGCAAATCTAGTCTTATATTGGCCTCATTTAAATTTGTGTAGCGAACCTGTGTTGCCATGTTCAAACAACATTTAAAATGCGGGGTATCTCAACAACTTGAACCTATTAAGTAATTGTCGGACCCCGGTTCCGCTTAATCTTGCCTAATTGCATCGCATCTTTGCCATGTCATGCATCATACATGCATCATGCCCGATCTTCTGCCGTTGTATTAAATAGTGCATCCGGTGTTTATTCTAGCGTTTTGTTTCTTCGCGGATAAGGCCATTGAGTTGATGTGAGTGTCGACCCGATCTTCGATTGAACCTTCGGCAATGTTTTCAGGCGAGCATCTCCCCCTTTCTACCTATCTTACTTTTATAGTACTTATTCCCTCCTGTTGATCTATTGCTATC
The DNA here is from genome assembly GCA_910589765.1 of Avena atlantica. Classification (NCBI taxonomy): domain Eukaryota; kingdom Viridiplantae; phylum Streptophyta; class Magnoliopsida; order Poales; family Poaceae; genus Avena; species Avena atlantica. The sequence continues at coordinate 258,456,626 of OU342736.1, forward strand.
TGTGTTGCGATGCTCTAGTTTTCGTACCCGTGATATCCCTTGCAGCCTTATATTGCCTTGGACACCTCCTATTACCTGTTTTTTGGTAGACAGTTGGACCTGCGCGTCGTAGTCGCTTGCTCAAGTGCTGTTGCGTGTCGACAAGTACCACAGTTGTTGGAGTATTGCCGCATGTTTATTGTTGGAGATGATCATAACTTTACTTACTGTTTAACAACTAAAATTGAAGTAGGTAAGCGTCCACTTGTGTCCCGTAGGACCCCGAGTACTTGATACCTGTTCCTTGATTATTCGCGCTATCCACATCCGGGAGGATTATGGGACCCCCTGAGCCAGAGCTTGATTCATTCTTATTTCTTGGGGCCACAAACTAGTTTGAGGTTTTATTTACTATCCTGTACTTATGCCATGCTTTACTGCTTTATTACGATTGTGCGAGGAGCACCTGTACTGTTTAGGTCCGCGGAGTGTTTTCGCGGTATCGACAAGCCCAGTCACATTTTCGGGTTCCCAGTCATTTACAGCCACTGACGCAAACCTTGAGTCCGTCTCGAAGTCAGCTAACTTCGTTGTGGGTAGCTTAATGGGGTGGCCCCCTGAAATATTTCTGAATCCTGTGATTGCTTTGTCGTGAAGGCCTCGTTGGGTTTTGATTTGGTTTTTCCGAGGTTGATCGAGTGTGTGTTGCTATTTGTGCACCCCTGCAGGGTAAAACTTTCTGAAAGCCGTGTCCGCGGTTATGGACGACTTGGAGCACAGTATCTCGATCATAGACAACTATAACTAAAGTAGTGCTATAAATTTGACTTTATAATGACTAGTAATCAGCTTCACTATAATGGAATGGCTAAATAAAACTGCCAACAATTGCTTGTTTGGGTTGTCGCTTGCGACCATTATATCTGACTAGTAAGTATTGCAACTATAACGGAATGGCTAAATAAAAGTACCAACAACTGTTGGGTTTTGGGATATCTCATGCTAATTGTATCTGACTAGTAAGTGTTGCAACTACAATGGAATGGTTAAATAAAAGTGCCCACTGCTTATTTTATCAGGATGACTATCTATACCTGACTAGTAATTGGTGCAACGATAACCGAATAAATAAAACTGCCAACTGTGTGAGTTCCTCGGGTGACTTCCTCGTTTGGTCTCGAGGGGGAAACGCCAGGATGGGTTTGTCTGATGGTAGAATCAGGTTGGATTCGGATAGGTCTTTCTTATCCCTCTCTGGTAGCCGACAGTTATATCGAGTCTCTATAGGTTGTTTAGTGCATGCCGCGCTGCCGCTCAGTCCACCATACCTATGTAGGCGAGGACCGCCGAATTCTAGCCTCGCCGTGTACTGGCCTCAGTACTGACGCTCCTCTTTTTTCCTTTGCCCTTTGTCGGCACCCCTTTTGTTTTAGCAGGTTTCGACGTCGTTAGCAGGGTTACCCTTCCGGCTTGGCCTGGGCAGGGTTATGGACACCATTGGTTATTCTTCAGGGCTCTTAGCCCCATTTGCATCTTGTCCGTAGTTGGACGCTCTATCATTTTCAAGGTGATTTGGATCTTTGTATATTATATCTGTATTCTTGACTCATTGAGTTGCTGTTATATATATATGTTCTGTGGGTCCCATCGAGGACTGTTGTGTAATGTTATTACTTCGTTTTCCACCCGCACGAAAGTGCCTGGTGGGCAGCTTTGAATCGTTTCTATGTGGGTTTGGCGAGTTTCGCTAAAACTTGCATAGGGCCGATTCTGAGGGTGTTACACAAGCTAATCAATGTGATATCACCGAGAGGGCCCAGAGTATATCTATCCGTCATCGGGATGAACAAATTCCACTCTCGATCCATGAGCCTCAACATAACACTTTATTAGTTCTGAATCCATCTTTATAATCACCCTGTTACGGTGTGACGTTTGATGTTATCAAGAAACTCTTCCGGTGTTAGTGATTGACATGATCTCATGGTCTAAGGATTAGGATCACTTCGTAAGTTGTTATAGCAATATAAACTCAATGACTTTGATCGTAATGCTATACTTCGGATGAATGTTCATCACACCATTACACTAATGTTGTGATCCCGTTATTAACAACATCCAATGTCCGTGATCAGGAAACCTTGATCATGTTGTTAATCAACGAGCTAGTTTATGAGAGAGGCATAACTAGGAACTTTCTGTTTGTTTATTAAACACACATGTATTAACGTTTCCGTATTAATACAATTATAGCATGCAAAATAAACATCTATCATATACTTGTAATACACATAATAAACACTTTATTATTGCCTCTCAGGGCATATTCCCTTCAGAGGGTCCTACCACATAATAGGACATAGCATAGCGATAGTATCATCCTACACATGCATCTACAAAAATACACGACAATGCATTGAAAATAGTAGGACGATATCATGAACAAAGTAGCATCTACTTGCCTTGGTTGTAGCGGTCTGGAGCACAATCCTCACACGAGCAAGCGTTGCACTCAACACAATCTACACAATACAATTGCAATCATAAACAAATAATGCGCGAGCATATGCAACAAATATGATGCATGAATGCAAGAACGACAAGTGAATTGGTGCTACAGCTGCACCACAACATCCTATAACATAACACTACCGATTGCATGCATGGAAAATAGTTTTAGCGCTAGGGAAACTATTAGGCAAAAGTAAAGCTCACTACTAGAGCTAGAACTTAAATAATTCACTACCAGTAGTATACTGTTTGTAAAATCTTGGAAAAATTCTACCGCATAGGCATCGCTGATTAGAAACAGCACCAACTAGAATTACTCAAAAAGGAGTTATAAAACTTTCCGAGTAATTAAAACACTGCAGAAAGCCATTAGACAAATACTGCAGAAGTTTTTACAGTAAGCCTACATTTTTAATTCACGATGAGATTCCCCTCGTTCATACCAGTTCAGGGACATATCATACACAATTTTTGGAGCTACGGATCTTTTTCTACGAATTTATTACTCCGAAAAGGCCACTAAATAGTTTGATTAAACTGTACTAAACTTGACAGTAAAAGTCTGAACCAAAGCTACAGCGAGATTCTACACGACTCACTGAACTCGTACATATTTTATTTGCAATTTTTGGTCAAGCGGTTTAATTTCTACGCAATTTACAAGATTCTACCGAAATCTGCCAATTAAAGGGATTAATGAAATTGACCAGTCAATTGTGTCTGTTGGCTGGTCAAAGCGTCTGCTGACTGGGCGCTGACTGGGCGTCTGACTGGTCAACGCCCGAGTCTGACCGGTCAACTAACGATCTAGGCCGCCGATCTGAGATCTGACGGTGGCTGCTGTCTTAACGGAAACGGATGGCGAAACGGACTCCGGAAGGCGCGGCGAGCTCCGAACGGCGGTGGCGATCGGTTCCGGCGTCGGGGTCTTTCCTGCACGGACATACACACGGTCAACTACGGGTCGACAATTAAATTTGTGCGCGAGGCGGCGCGCGTACGTGCGTGTATGGGTGCGTGCATGTGCGCATGCGATGACGCGCACGTGCACGTGAGTGCGGGTGTGCATAGCGCATGCGGCAGCGCGCAGCGCTCACAGGGGCAGCGGCTCGGCGGCGTGGCGGCGCGGAAGCAGCAGGGCAGCGGCGGCAGCGGCTCGCAGCGGCGCGCGCGGGAGGCGGCCGAGGCGGCGACGACGCGGGCGGTGCGGCGGCGGGGTGGAGCGGCGGCGCAGCAGCGGGGCTTGGCGGCGCGCGGCTCGATGGCGGGAGGCGGCGCTGGGCGGCGGGGTCGGCGTGGTGGCCGGCGGCGGAGCCCGGCGGCGGCGGTAGATGGCGGCGGCGACGGTGACGATCGGCGGCGTGGAGGACGGGAATAGAAAGAGGAGGAGGAGGCGAACCCGGCGGTGGTGGCGGCGATGGCCGGCGGCGGCGGGGTGGCCGGCGGCGGCGAGGTGGCCGGGAGGCGGCGGCGGCGGCGAGATCGCCTCGGGGCGCGCGGGCACAGGGAGGAGAGAGGCGGCGGGGTCGGGCTGGGAGTTGGGCACGGGTTACGAAGCGGCGGTGGGTCCCCTTTTTAAGTAGTCCCGCGCGCGGAATACTGAACTGAAACGGTCCAGAAACTGACTCCAACTCGGAAATCGGTCCGGATTTTCGGACCGTTTTCCGGCGGTTTACTAAAACGTCCGAGTCTTTTGCATACGAACTCCGATTTGAGCGATTCTCGCGCCTACGGGTTCGTATCGTCTAGGGGAACAACCTTCAGTCAAAGTTTGAGCGAAAACTCGAACCTACAGGGGTGGTTGTTGCAAGTCCCTCTAAAGCTCCCCGTAGGAACCTCGTATCGAAACAAAATAGGGTTTTGAAGATAGCGTTTCGCCGAACCTTTCTACACAGGGGTGGAAAGATATGATGCAATGCTATGAATGATATACAAGACCAAATCTAAAATTTGGGATGTGACAAGACTAACCCCCTTAAGATGAATCTCGTCCTCGAGATTCGTCGCGGCTAGCAAATAGGTGTGGGTAGTCCTCTCGGATGTCATCCTCACGCTCCCAAGTGGCTTCCTCTTCGGTGTGGTGGCTCCACTGTACTTTGAAAAACTTGATTGTCTTGGTACGGGTAGTCCTTTCTGCTGTCTCCAGAATCTTGACCGGTTTCTTCTCATAGGTCAAATCATTCTCAAGCTGAACCTCCTCTAGTGGTACAGTGTCTCTCAATGGTGTATCCACCATCTCCGGATGGCACTTCTTCATCTGGGACACGTGGAACACGTTGTGAACAGCAGACAGAGCTTCTGGCAACTCCAACTGGTAAGCAACTTCTCCTTTGCGTGCTAAGACCCGATACGGTCCAATAAATCGTGGTGCCAGCTAACCCTTAATACCAAATCTCTTGATTCCACGATGCGGCGATACTCTGAGGTATGCTCTATCACCTATCTCATACACCACATCCTTGCGCTTGGCATCAGCGTAGCTCTTCTGCCTTGATTGTGCTACCTTCAGCCTGTCCCTAATCAAAGCGACCTTCTCCTCAGCGTCCTTGATCAAATCAGGTCCAAAAAACTGACGTTCTCCTACTCCATCCCATAACAATGGTGTTCGACACCGTTTCCCATATAGCACATCGAACGGTGACGTCTTGATGCTGGTTTGGTAGCTGTTGTTGTAGGAAAACTCCGCATACGGCAAATTCTCATCCCAACTAGAACCATGAGCCAAAGCGCAAGATCTCAGCATGTCCTCTAAAATCTGATTCACCCTCTCGGTCTGTCCATCGGTCTGTGGGTGAAACACTGTGCTAAACTCCAATCTAGTACGAAGTGACTCGTGTAGCTGGCGCCAAAAGTGTGAGGTAAATTGGGTGCCTCTATCAGATACGATACTCTTGGGAACTCCGTGTAGGCACACAATCCTGTCCATGTAAATCTTGGCTAACTTTGCACTCGTATAGGTCGTCTTTACCGGTATAAAGTGGGCTACCTTGGTCAAATGGTCGACCACTACCCAAATAGAGTCATATCCTGACCTGGTCCTGGGCAATCCTGTGATAAAGTCCATTCCCACTCTATCCCACTTCCATTCCGGCATGGGCAACGGCTGTAGCAGTCCTGCTGGCTTCTGGTGTTCTGCCTTTACTCGGCTACATACATCACATAGGGCAGTATGCTCCGCGATGTCTCCCTTCATGTTGTTCCACCAGAATCTGTCCTTTAGGTCCATATACATCTTCGTATTGCCCGGATGTATGGAATATGGCGAGTCATGAGCTTCTCGCAGAATCAACTTCCTTATCTCGGGATCGTTGGGAACGCACAAACGATCTACGTACCACAGGGTTCCTTGCTCATCCTCGCGGAATTCCCTTGCTCGACCTTCCTTCATCTTTTCCTTAACTTCATCTATCTCTTTGTCTCCTATCTGAGCTTTCCTGATTCTATCCTGTAGCGTTGGTTGGACTTCCATTGTTTCTAGGTATCCTTCAGACACTACTTCCAGTCTAAGGTCTTTGAATTGCTTGCACAAGTCCTCAGGCAATTCACCAATCGTCAATCCATTGGCATAAACCTTCCGGCTTAGAGCATCTGCTACTACATTGGCCTTTCCTGGGTGGTATTGTAGATTCATATCGTAATCCTTGATAAGCTCCAACCATCTCCTTTGTCTCATGTTCAATTCCTTCTACGTGAATATGTACTTTAGGCTCTTGTGGTCGGTGTACACATCACAGTGTTTTCCCATTAAGTAATGCCTCCATACCTTGAGCGCATGAACCACTGACGCTAACTCCAAGTCGTGTGTGGGGTAATTCCGCTCATGGTGCTTGAGTTGTCGCAAGGCATATGACACTACTCTCCCATCTTGCATCAGCACACTCCCAAGTCCCTGTCGAGAAGCATCACAGTACACTTGGAAATCCTTTTGAAGATCTGGTAGACACAGAATAGGCGCGGTCACCAGTCGACGCTTCAGTTCCTGAAAGCTGGCTTCACATACATCTGACCATTCAAACTTCCTCTCCTTCTTCAGAAGTTCAGTCACCGGCTTAGCAATCTTGGAGAAGTTTTCAATGAACCTCCTGTAATATCCAGCAAGTCCCAGAAAGCTGCGAATCTCTCCCGCATTCTTGGGTGCTTCCCACTCTGTCACTGCAGTCGCTTTGCTTGGATCAACAACAATTCCTTCTCCTGACACAACGTGTCCAAGAAATCCAACGGTGTTAAGCCAGAATTCACACTTGCTGAATTTGGCATACAGCCTGTGTTCCCTCAGCTTATCCATAATCAGTCGCAGATGTTTCTCATGCTCAGCATCATCCTTGGAATATATCAGTATGTCATCAATAAACACCACCACGAACTTGTCCAAATACTCCATAAATACCTTGTTCATCATGGTCATGAAGTATGCCGGGGCATTCGTTAGTCCAAAAGACATAACTGTATACTCATATAAACCATACCTAGTGGTGAAGGCGGTTTTTGGTACATCCTCCTCTCGGATCTTCAATTGGAAGTAGCCGGATCGCAGATCAATCTTGCTGAACACCTTTGCTCCTTCTAGTTGATCAAACAAATCATTTATGTTCGGCAGAGGGTACTTGTTCTTGATGGTCACTTCGTTCAACGAGCGATAGTCCACCACTAATCTCTTGCTGCTATCTTTCTTCTCCACAAACAGAACAGGTGCTCCCCATGACGACGCACTAGGCTGAATGAATCCCTTTTCCAGCTGCTCTTTCAACTGCTTCTTCAATTCCTTTAGCTCATCCACATCCATCTTATATGGTTTCTTCGCTATAGGTCTTGTTCCCGGCATCAGGTCGATAAGAAACTCCACATCCCTGTCAGGTGGCATCCCTGGCAGCTCTTCCGGAAACACGTCGGGATAATCCTTAATCACTGGCACAGTATCCATGCTAATCCCCTTAAGAGAATTCAACTTACACCTTCCTGGTCGTGCAGCTGACTTGAATCTAATCCTCTTACCATCCGGGGTTTTGAGTGAAACAGCTCGCTGTGCACAATCTATGTGCCCCCCATGCATAGACATCCAATCCATACCCAGAATAACGTCTAATCCCTGTGAATCCAACACTACCAAATGTGCAATGAAGTTGTGTGTTCCAATCCTCACAGTTAAATCGCGGCATCCCGCACTAGCTATCATATCTCCTCCAGGTGAACTCACTCTAATAGACCTGTTCATAGACTCAGTAGGTAACTTATACTTATCCACAAATGCCCTTGATATGAATGAATGCGATGCACCAGTATCGAAAAGTATAAGTTCAGGGTAAGTGTTGATTGGGAACTTACCAATCACAAGGTCAGGCTCATCTGGAATCTCCTCCACATTCATGTGGTTCACTGTGGCCTTCTCACTGTTGGTTGGCTTCAGTCCTTTCCTCTCCGGACAGTTGTCAGCATAGTGTCCCTTCTGCTTGCACTTGAAGCACGTCACCTCACTCAGATCCTTCTTCACGAAGTTGCGATCACGGTTGCGGTCATGTCCACCGTGTCCTCCAGAGTGGTGAGAGTGTCCTCCCTTGTGGTTGTGGTGGCTGCTCCTATGGTTGTCATGACGATGTCCATCGCCTCCATGGTGGTGGAGGTCATGGCTCCCATGGTCACTCCCTCCATGCTTGGAGTATCCATCATATGAAGTGCGAGACTTGTGGTGTGAACCAGAGTGGTGATTGCTGTTCTTTCTCTTGCGGTTCTCCACCTGCTTATGCTTCCCTTCCAAGATCCTAGCCTTGTCCATAAGCTCCTGGATAGTGGGGCAGTAAACCACCAGTAGCTGTACTGAAAGCTCATCACTGAGGCCATCCAGGAATCTCTCCCTCCTTTTGGCATCAGTGTCAACATCCTCAGGTGCATAACGGGACAGGTTGTTGAACTCCTCAATGTACTCGGCCACGGTGCGATTGGTTTGGTGCAAGTTGCAGAACTCCTTCCTCTTCAGGCTCAGAACTCCCGAAGACACGTGGTTGGTCCTGAAACCTTCCTCAAACATTGCCCAAGTCACGGTATCCAGCGGGTGGGTGATCTGAAATGTGTCCCACCAAGAAGCGGCTGGTCCCTCCAGTAGGTGAGCGGCAAACCTCACCTTCTCAGCATCAGTGCATCCAACAGTTACTAGATCCTTGTTGACTGAACGCAACCAGTCGAGAGCGACCATTGGTTCCGTTGCAGTAGAGAACTTGGCTGGCCTTAACCTCAGAAATCTGGTGAGAGCATCTCCCTGAGGCTGATTGTTTCCATTGTTGTTGTTCTGGTTTGCCATGAACTGGGTCATCACTTGGGTCAGCTGTGCCTGAGCTGCCATGAGCTGCTCCATCTCAGTGGGTTGGCGGCGAGGAGGCATCTGCGGTTCAGCACAGGTAAGTTTAGAAAGAATCATCTACGGTAATAGGATTCTACCCATGCATATGAGCAATCAACAACAAACAATAGCAGACAATCACAAGCAAGCAACACATCAACAAACAAGCGGTCCAGCAACATCCCAGGTGTTATCCTAGCAATATATAACTACTGAAATAGTTTTACAAGAGTTGGCAATGGTTACCTAAACAATAGATCAACTAATCAACAAAACAACAATTCTACCAGAACAGTCCAGCAGCATTCACGAATTTTTCCGCCTGACTTAAACTCGTCAGAAAATTTAGCTGATTTTTGTGCATATAGCACAGAGAGTTTCGCATCAGCCCAATTTTTTTCAGAGTTTTCCGAGTTACCAGAAAAATATGAAAAATCGCGCAGTACTGCTGTATCAGCAAAAAAACTACAGCGAAAATAACACAGATAGTAACAAATTGCCATAACTCTTTCATAAAATTTGCACAAATAAATCCTGGGATATTTGAGTACACAAATAAGAAACTAAACACCTTTAAACTAACACGAACTAAGCTTCACAATGATCGAGACTAATCCTAACGAATTCGCCTAACGTGGACTAATTGGTGGACTTCTATCTATTTCTTGAAGAGGTTGAGGTAGGTCCTTGCGATCATGCGTTGGCGCTTCGGCTCGCGGTACAACCATGGCGGCGGAGTGTACACCTCTCCTGAACCGTCACTTGAGACTTCAAACTCCACCTTCTCTGGATCCTCTTCTTCTTCTTCTTCATCCTCAGCTGCAACTGCAACAACTTCATCTCCTCCACCATCATCATCATCCTCGTCCTCATCATCATCATCGTCTCCACTGTCATCATCTCCGTTGTCATCATCAGAGGGCGGATTCAGCTGTGCTTGGAGAGCGGCAATCTGGGCGGTCATAGCTTCAATGGTTTGGTCCCTTTCCTGGACGGTCCCTTGCAACTGTTGTATGTTCTGGGTATTCTCTTGCACAGTGCCATGAAGATGAGCTATGGTTTCATCTCTGGCTATCAGGACAGTCTCCAGAACTCCCACAGCTTCATGCAAAGTGTCTATCTCTTGTCCTTGGACCATCATTTCATTGCTAGTAAAGTCTGCAATCTCCTTTAACATCCTCACCTTCTCTGCTAGAGCTCCATTCTCCCTCTCCATGTGCTCTATGTGCCTCCGACGTGGCGGCATGTTGTTCCTGTCGCTCGGGGTAATCACAATGTTCCCATCTTCATCACGCCTTCCATAGTCACGGTAGGGTGAATCTGCAGGCAGTAGGTGTCGGACATAGTGGCACTGGCGAGACAGGGCTTCATGTATGGCCAAGTTGATTCCAAGTCCCCAGTTGCAGTATGTTTTGGTGTAGACCAAGTGCGCGGGGATTGGCAAGGCGGCATCTCTGAATATGAAAGTAGCAATCTCCCATGCATCCTCTCCATATCCATAGGTGTACAGCCTTCTTCCCTTGAACATGGGCAGTGGCAATCCCAATGACTGCGAGAGCTGAGCTAACTGCCTGGCAAAGGGCCTTGGTGACTCCATGGTGACATACTCAGTCCTGACGTCTCCCATCTATCAAGTAAAAGAGTAAAGTGTGAGAATAGCATATGGTAAGAATTTACGAGGGTGAAAGGCATAAGATGAAAGACAGAGTTAATATAGGCTTTAATAATTCTATGGCTTCCTAATCCAATCCTAGGTCACGATCCTACAATCGACACACGGGCTCTGATACCATCCTGTAACACCCCGATTCTGAAAAGACCGTGGCCTCTATGTGACATGTCAATCCCTGGATCGGTTCATTGGCCCACAATAGAGTAAGATAGATAACATAGCAAAATAACCGTGTATCTTGTACTACAAAGGTCCAGAGTACCATTATTACAATAAAAGCTTAGCATAAAGCTAGCTCAAATTATTCAGGTAGCAACATAAACAAATAAATCCTCCATTCTTCAAATTGCCCACAAGTGAACAAGTGCCGAGTGGAGTACCGTGGCCTATAACGATCAATCAGAATCGGAATAACCTGCAACATGAAACGTAGCAGCCCCGAAGGGTCAATACATGGAATGTATGGCAAGTAGAGCTAGTAATGGAGACAATAGTACTAACATCTACATGCATATTTGGCAAGTGGAGCTGTGTCTGGCTTGCATTTGCAAATATATTTGTCCTACTTTCATAAACAGTTTTCAATTTTCTTTGAAAAGATCCCAATTAAGTTAACCCATCAAGATTAAAACAATTATGAAGTTAGAATGAGCGAGAAACATGTCATGGAATCAATATCTAGCAACTCAGATGTCCATAACCGGGGACACGGCTAATCGATTAGATTATACACTCTGCAGAGGTTAGTACACTTACCCATGTGACTTGGCCAGCCCAGCTCGTACCATCGCTCTCATTTTGGGCGATGATAGGGAGAAGACCAAGAAGAGACTGTTCGGGAAGTAGCTCCTCAATCCCGACGCGCACCGGTCCAACCTACCAAAATTCTACATCTCTGGATACGTGAGTTCGAGTTACCACAACCTACTAAGTCCAACCAACCGCCCATTTCATTATTGGCACATGGTTGTACACGTAAGCTACACAATAAAGAAGCCAATCATTCTCTCTTGATACCTGGGTGCCTTTCCGCAATGAAACCACCAAAAATTATCAATACCATCACACCCAGGGGGTTCATTGATTAAGTTGTTTTAGTTTTCACAAACCAATACTTTGAGAAAACAAGTATCATTGATGTAACCCAGCCCTCGTTCAACAAGCATGGCTAAGCACATCTACCAACGGTGGTTCATCTACGAAGAGGGTCCTACCACATAATAGGACATAGCATAGCGATATATCATCCTACACATGCATCTACAAAAATACACGACAATGCATTGAAAATAGTAGGACGATATCATGAACAAAGTAGCATCTACTTGTCTTGGTTGTAGCGTTCTGGAGCACAATCCTAACACGAGCAAGCGTTGCACTCAACACAATCTACACGATACAATTGCAATCATAAACAAACAATGCGCGAGCATATGCAACAAATATGATGCATGAATGCAAGAACGACAAGTGAATTGGTGCTACAGCTGCACCACAACATCCTATAACATAACACTACCGATTGCATGCATGGAAAATAGTTTTAGCGCTAGGGAAACTATTAGGCAAAAGTAAAGCTCACCACTAGAGATAGAACTTAAATAATTCACTACTGGTAGTATACTGTTTGTAAAATCTTGGAAAAATTCTACCGCATAGGCATCGCTGATTAGAAACAGTACCAACTGGAATTACTCAAAAAGGAGTTATAAAACTTCCCGAGTAATTAAAACACGGCAGAAAGCTATTAGACAAATACTGCAGAAATTTTACTGTAAGCCTACCTTTTTAATTCACGATGAGATTCTCCTCGTTCATACGAGTTCAGGGACATATCATACACGATTTTTGGAGCTACGGATCTTTTTCTACGAATTTATTACTCCGAAAAGGCCACTAACTAGTTTGATTAAACTGTACTAAACTTGACAGTAAAAGTCTGAACCAAAGCTACAGAGAGATTCTACACGACTCACTGAACTCGTACATATTTTATTTGCAATTTTTGGCCAAGCGGTTTAATTTCTATGCAATTTACAAGATTCTACCGAAATCTGCCAATTAAAGGGATTAACGAAATTGACCAGTCAATTATGTCTGTTGACTGGTCAAAGCGTCTGCTGACTGGGCGCTGACTGGGCGTCTGACTGGTCAACGCCCGAGTCTGACCGGTCAACTAACGATCTAGGCCGCCGATCTGAGATCTGACGGTGGCTGCTGTCTTACCGGAAACGGATGGCGAAACGGACTCCGGAAGGCGCGGCGAGCTCCGGACGGCGGTGGCGATCGGTTCCGGCGTCGGGGTCTTTCCTGCACGGACGTACACACGGTCAACTACGGGTCGACAATTAAATTTGTGCGCGAGGCGGCGCGCGTACGTGCGTGTATGGGTGCGTGCATATGTGCATGCAATGACGCGCACGTGCACGTGCGTGCGGGTGTGCATAGCGCATGCGGCAGCGCGCAGCGCTCGCAGCGGCAGCGGCTCGACGGCGTGGCGGCGCGGCAGCAGCAGGGCGGCGGCGGCAGCGGCTCGCAGCGGCGACGCGGGCGGTGCGGCGGCGGGGTGGAGCGGCGGCGCAGCAGCGGGGCTTGGCGGCGCGCGGCTCGGTGGCGGGAGGCGGCGCTGGGCGGCGGGGTCGGCGCGGAGCCCGGCGGCGGCGGTAGATGGCGGCGGCGACGGTGACGATCGGTGGCGCGGAGGACGGGAATAGAAAGAGGAGGAGGAGGCGAACCCGGCGGTGGTGGCGGCGATGGCTGGCGACGGCGGGGTGGCCGGCAGCGGCGAGGTGGCCGGGAGGCGGCGGCGGCGGCGAGATCGCCTCGGGGCGCGCGCGCACAGGGAGGAGAGAGGTGGCGGGGTCGGGCTGGGAGTTGGGCACGGGTTACGAGGCGGCGGTGGGTCCCCTTTTTAAGTAGTCCCGCGCGCGGAATCCTGAACTGAAACGGTCCAGAAACTGACTTCAACTCGGAAATCTGTCCGGATTTTCGGACCGTTTTCCGGCGGTTTACTAAAACGTCCGAGTCTTTTGCATACGAACTCCGATTTGAGCGATTCTCGCGCCTACGGGTTCGTATCGTCGAGGGGAACAACCTTCAGTTGAAGTTTGAGCGAAAACTCGAACCTACAGGGGTGGTTGTTGCAAGTCCCTCTAAAGCTCCCCGCAGGAACCTCGTATCGAAACAAAATAGGGTTTTGAAGATAGCGTTTCGCCGAACCTTTCTACTCGTCGGTTTTGCATGGAAAGATATGATGAAATGCTATGAATGATATGCAAGACCAAATCTAAAATTTGGGATGTGACATAGCAACAACACATCTACAACCTTAGATATTTCTATCACTTCACTTAGATTAAATAGAGGCATGAACCTACAATCGAGCATAAATACTCCCTCTTGGAGTCACTAGCATCTACTTGGCCAAGATAGCTACTAGAAACGGAGAGCATTCAAGATCACAAACAACATAGACATGATAGAATCAATAAGACAAAACCATTAATTAATCTGACATAGTAATCTCAATATCCATCGGAACCCCGCAAACACAACATGCATGATTACAAATAGATGATCTTGATCATGAGCGGAGCTCACAAGATCTAAACATGGTAGCACAAAGGAGGAGAGACAACCATCTAGATACTATATGGACCTGTAGTCCAAGGTGGAACTACTCATGCTTCATACCGTAGGCTGGCATGATGATGAAGAAGGCCTCCAGGATGATCTCCCCTCTGGCAGGGTGCTGGGAAGATCTTCAGATCCCCCGATCTAGGGACGATGGTGGCGGCGGCTACAGACTGCTTCGTGGAAGATTGATTAGGTACTTAGGGTTTTGGTATCGGGGGATTCTTATAGGCAAAGAGGCGAGGCAGGGGGCACCCAGGGTGTCCGCACCCCCAGGAGCGGGCCCAGCCAGGCAGCGCGGCCAGGGGGTGTGGCCCCTGGTGGCTCACTATCAACCCCCGGATTTTTAATCCCAGATGTCTGTTATGCCATACATCGCAATCCCAGGATTACCATTTTTGCGAGACATAACAGATTGGATATGACAGTACATCATTCATTACAAACCATACATAAGGTCTTACACAAATAAAGTATCTCATGATCCAGTCTTAATACAAATCAAGCAGCGGAATAATGTAATAATAATGATAGCGTAGGCGAGACTCCATCTTCATGGTCATAGGCAATGCTGACGATGGGACATGATCCTAGTTGTCATAACCTTCCTACTATCGTCCTCCTGATAGTCCTCTTCATAGTCTGGCCACGGGAATAGCCAGGGACAAAGCCATGAGTACTCTTTAAGTACTCGCAAACTAATACTAACAAGTGAAGTGATTTTGGAGTAGGAAGTACTAAGATCTAAGGTTGCTTTGCAAAAAGACAGATTTATCTCTACTGAGTTCAGAAGCAAATAAAGCTAGTTGAAAGTTCTATAATACCTAAGTGGGAACTTGAATTTCATATCACAACCATGTGGTGGTCAAATCAAAGTCATGAATCATTTCACAAGTCATTTTGGAAACATCTGGCGATGGAACAGTATGGCCACTCCAACTGTCCATAACCGCAGACACGGCTATTCGAATAGTTTGACACTCTGAAGAGGTGGTACACTTTCACCACAACATTCGATACATCCGTCAGGAACAATCCTGAATTCACCATACTCAGTATGCGGATAATCAATCCTAACCTTTCAATTACACGACCTAGTATAGGCACCTCTCCTGTGAGTTTGGCCTCCCAACCATGACCAACTGTCATCTTGGGAACTGGACAAGTGGACAATCTTCACAAGGTAGCCTCAGCTCAAACCTTGGCCGCAAGGGAACCCATACTAAGGTATATAAGTTTCCAGTCAAGCCCTACCCAAATTTCGGGTATTGTGGTTGTACGGTAAAATTGGAATGGTATCGCATCCAGACAACCATTAGTTTTATAAAGGGCTAAGGCTCATGCCTTAACATTTTCATCATCAAAATCATCTGGTGTTCAGGAACACATGTCAAAACATTTCAATAGAATGTCTCACCAATCTAAGGTTTTCATAACCATTTTCACCAAGTATTCCCATCTAAGGTTGATCAAATTTTATGCTTAGCACTAGCATCTATAAGTGGTGGTAAATACTAATGAGGGGTGGTAAACAAGTGTATCTTATCTAAGTTCAATCTCATGCCTCAGGATGACATCAAGATTATCTAACTTAGGCCAAGTTTTATGCTCTTTATGCTACCTTTAAATATCTTTCTAAAATCTACAAGTCACTAAGTAAACTCTAACAGAAAGCTTCGATAAAGAAATAAAATAACTAAGCTTGCAAGTAAAACTGGGATTTGGTATCAAGTGGTGTAAGCTTTGCAAGTAAAACTTGCATGGTTTAGCTTAGCTTGCTAAGGTAGTAGTATGAGCTAGCAAGGATTAGCTTGCTAAGTTAATATCTTGCTAAGATGACTTGTAGTGTTAGGCTTGCCTTGTGAAGAGCAGTGGTTGAAGTTCTCCTCGGCTTCTTCCTCATAGTAATCTCCTTCCTCCTCGTATCCTTGGTCGGTACTAGCGTCTATAAATAAATACGAGGTACACAATCACCAAACAAAACTTAACTTCTTCTATTTATCACACCAAGGTTTTCACTAGATGATCTAGGATCATCACAAACATCACAAAGATTAAGGCAATAGTTTTATTTCCTTTATTTTAGAAAAGTAATTTATACTCATTGAAAAACTACTTAAGATTTAATATTCTCCAACTAAAACATGGGATCATGTTGACACATGTCATCGCCAAATATTTCAGTACTTGGGAATGTGATTTAAAGTGGTGTCACAATTTAATAAGGTTTAACCTTTTTATTTTAATTAATTAAAGTGACTAGAATGGCCTATGAGGCATTCTTTTATTACTTGTCCAATATTTCTGCAAGTAAACCTAGATATTTTTATATATTTAGAAAGTTCTTGTTAAATATGATTTTTGAGAGTTGGAATCAACTCAAAAGCTTTCATGGTTGAATTTTGAAAAATGTTTGAATGCAGAAAAGCTCCTGCCTTGTTATTTTTACTATAGGTGATCTATAAATCTAAATGGTTTTAATCCAACGGGCTTGGATTAATAATCCTAGTACCTTTCTAACAAAATTGGTTTCATGCAATTTGGTTTAGTGAATCGACCTGGGTTGATTTTTTAATCTAGGTACATAACTAGGTTTGAAACTAAATTAGAAAATATAAATTCAAACTAACTGTGTTGCGCGGGATGTTAACTGGGCCGACCCATGGTGCACAGCGCATGCGCGGGTGGGTTTAAGTGAATGACCCCACCAGTCAACAAGACAGGGGGGTGCGAAGCGGTATGGGGTGATCTAGACCGCACGATCAAACTCTAATCCAACGGCCATGACCTATCGTCTCTGTCGAGCAACTCTGGCAAGACAGAACCCTAGCGCGGCCAGTGGGGGTCTACGGGGGCTCACCGAGGCTCAGGCGAGGGTCGGCGACGGGGGCAAACGACGAAGTTGACAACGGCTAACCTCCTGGTACCGGCGGCTTCTCCTGGGCGGCTCCAATCAACGGCTCCTTTCTTCCTCCTCCGCGGCAGACTCTGGCCAAATTCCGGCGATGTGTTGGTGTGAAGAAATCGAGCGGGGGTGGCCTCTATTTATAGTTCCAAGAGGGGACCGAAGGCGCGGGATGAGCTCGTCGGTGTCGTCGGCACAACGAGCTAAAGGCATGGGCGATGGTAGGGGGTGGTGCTGTGATCCCTAGCAAAGATCAACGACCTGGTCACGCGGCATGGGGCAGTGCAAGACGGTCGAAACGTCACGGTGCTCTGGGCGGGTCCGAGGGGAATTTTTATGGCGCACCGCGGCTACGGGTCGCGCGACGGTGAACGGGGTTGTCTGGCGGTCTCCTAGGATGGTGGCGATCATGCTTGCACGCGGAGATGGCGGCACGCGGTCGCTGGGCGCGTGTCGAGTGCGGTGCTCTGGCGTGCTCTCGGCATGATCGTAGAGAGGCTGGGCACGCTCGGGCTGAGTGGTCCAGGGGCTGGCAGTGCGTTGGCATTGGACAGGAGGTGGCGGTGGACGGTGGAGTGCCTGCTAGACAAGGTTGGCGAGGCTAGTGAGGCTCCTAGCTTGCTTTCGACATTGAGGTGGCAAGTTGGGCTCAACATGCTCACCATTGATGGCAATGGCAAGCTCACAGTGGTGCTAGAACTTGTTAATTGAGCTAGATGATCTACTAAGGATGTGCTGTGAGATAGAGAGGGAACAAGTTAGGCTAAATCACTGCTCACAATAGTGTTTGATGTTTGCAAGGTGTTTGATGAAATGGCCAAAAGAGATTCAAATTTCAATTTTTGGTTCAAACTTGGTGGGTGTATTAGTTACATACTAGGGAGTCTCTAGTTAGTTTGAAAGGTCAAGGGGTACTGGTTTGGTTGATTTTTGAAAATGGGTGATCTTCCCATATCTTAATGATTCAATTTTGAATTGTCATTTGAATCAAGTTGCCAAATGTTTCTGTAAGTTTGAAAGGTGGGCTTGGGTTCACTTTTACTTGGTCTATCAAGGGGTGAAAATAAATGGAAATGATTATGTTTGAAATCTTGGACTAGAAATACTCAAAGTGGCATAGTGAGCAAGATTGGCAAAAATGACCATTTTCTTGTTTTGTTTGTTTTTATTTTTCTCTTGATTTGTTTCTGCTTGGAAATGTTTTAGATGATGTTGTTTTCATCTTTAAACCATTCCTTTCTATTTATATCAATCACATAAGTCCATCCATGCATTCATACAATCATCACATACACACATGCATTCATATGATTTAATTAACAAAAGTTTTTGTTAACCCTCATTTTGGTGATTCGAATTGGATAATCATTGTTCAATATTTTTGGGATGTTACACTCCCCTCTGTCTCGTATTCTGGCTCTGTGTTCCCCACCGTAAAATATTGACTTTGGCTTTTCTCCCGTCCAACTCCGAGAATATTGATTTTTTGCCTTTTCTGGAACCAAAAACAGAAGAAAAAAGGCAACTAGCACTGTGGCATCTTATTAATAGGTTAGTACCAGAAAAATATAAAAACACCTCAAATTGTAGACAAAGCAAAGCAAAGTAGATACTAAACAAGCATGGAACATCGAAAATTATAGATACTTTTACGACGTATCACTCGTGTGTGAGTGCTCGAAGTTATTTCCTTTGGATTCTGCAATTATATCTTTTTGTTTATTGTTTTCTTTTCACTAGTTAGGCTTAATAGAAAACAACAAAAAAATTATAAATATTTTTAGTATTTTTCCTGAGTTAGAACATAAATGGTTTGGAGAGAAAATTAAAAAACCTATGGAACATTCTTTGCATGCTAATCACAATGTTATTAGTATGAATTTTTTGAACAACATTGTTACTAATGTGATGTAAATGTCTAAGCTTGGGGAAGCTAGTTTTTATGAGAAATATATTTTTAGTTCCCCATCTTTATGGAAGAATTTGATCTGATGATACTTTATCTCCCATATGTGGTAATTCTAATGATGCTTGTGATATTTTAAAGCCACATACTGAAAGTGTCCCTTTTAAAATACCTATGGAAATTGTTGAACGTGTTATGAATAACTACTATTTTGGAGATGGAACTGTCCATCCTGGTCATGAATTTTGCGAATTGTTCAAGTGTGTAGGTATTTCAATGGACCAAGTTAAGAGGAATCTATGCTCTTTATCACTTAGGGACAAAGCAAGGGAGTGGTATAAGTCACAAGATGATCCTAATCATTTGTAATGGAAGGAACTTGAATCTCTCTTTTACTCTAAATTTTATCCTCTTCATGAAATCCATAAAGATAGGAATTATATTTGTAATTTTCACTGTCATGATGGAGAAAGTATTGATCAAGCTTGGGGAAGATTGAAGTCACTAATTCTCAAATGTCCCATTCATGAGCTCCCCAGTAATATTATTATTAATAATTTTTATGCAAGTCTTTTAGGACACTACAAGGACTATCTAGATACCTGTTTAGAGGGATCCCTCACAAGTAAGGAGGTCAAAGATAAGTGGGATCTTCTTGAAATAATTCAAATCAATACGGAAGATTGGGATAACAACAAAGGTAAAGCACCAGGTATAAACTATGAGTATGATTGCATTAAGTCTTTCGCTAAAACTGCTGATTTTCAAGAGCTTAGTGATAAATATGGTCTTGATCCTCAAATTCTTATTGATTGTTGTAGAGCCTTTGCTTCTCATATTAATGCTCCTAAAGAAAAATGGGACATGTATCATGAACCTTTTAAAGACACTTGCATGAAAAATCAAATTGTTATTAATGATTGCAATAAACATGCTCAAACTTCTAAAAGTACTATTTCTTATGAGCATGTTAATTTTTGTGGAATACATAGACCTTGTCAAAAAAATAAAATCGAAGAATAATATTATATCACCCACTGGAATGAAAAAACTAGAACATGTTATAAGGCTCTAAATGATCTTGGTAAAAAAGTTTATGCCCTCTATCCTTTTATTTGTGAACTCTGCTATGAAGTGGGTCATTTCAATTTCCAATGCTCAGGCCATAATAATGACCTTTCTAATCAAATGAGTACTACAGGTTTGTATTGTGATAAAGTGATCACTTATAATCAACATGATGAACTTACATTACTTTTGGGGTGTGAAGAGTTATTAAGAAAATTTCTTTTGTAGACATGAGTGCTTTTGATATGAATAGCGTCCTACATGGTTGCCATCTTTATTGTGTTGATAATTGCCACGCAAATACTTACATACAAAATATTATAAAAGATGATATTTTACCAAAATATGACAGGACTGTTATGAGTTTTGTTCTTATTAATGAAAATGAAGAATCCTCCAAAGTTTCTTCTATTGTCTCTAACAATAAACCAGGGTATGTGGAGAAGCTTCCTTTCAAGCCTCTCCCTCCTAAAGAGGAGGAGAAGAAGAAGAAGAGGAGTAAAAGGAGAGAGGAAACGATATCTTCCCCTAAGCATGTTGCTCCTATCATAGTTTTTGCTAATGAGTATGAATTAGATGATGTTCCTATGCCTGTTACCTACATTAGTGATCATGATTGGGAAAAGCACACTACTTTTGATATTGAAAATCTCTCTGGTACCAATTTTGAAAATAATGATATTAATAATTGTTGTACTATTAGTACTATCCATGTTCCTTCCAATGATGATATGTTTACAAATGAACACACTGTGGAAAATAACAATTCTATTGCCTATGATGATACAATACCTCCAATATATGATGATTACAATGATGAATATGATATTTTCAGTCCACCTGCTATTGAGGATAAAATTAATTATGATTATAATATGCCTCCTATATTTGATGATTTTGGTGATGAGAATAATAATGATAGCTATTTTGTTGAATTTGCCCCCACTACAATTAATAAGAATGACTATGCTTATGTGGAGAGTAATAATTATTTTATGCATGTGGCTCATGATAAGAATATTTTATGTGATAGTTATATTGTAAATTTTATTCTTGATGATACTGAAAGTTATTATGAGACAGGGAAACATGGTTTTATGCATCTAAAAAATATTAAGTTTCCCCTCTTTATGTTGAAAATTTTGAAGTTGCACTTGTTTTGCTTTCCTATGCTGGTTGCTTTGTGCTTTCATGACTTGTTTCTTTACAAGATTCCTATGCATAGGAAGTGGGTTAGACTTAAATGTGTTTTGAATTTTCTTCTTGATTCTCTCTTTTACTTCAATTCATATTTTTTATGTGAGCATCTTCTCAAACTATCATTCCTAACTTAAAGGCGTTAAAGAAAAGTATTAATTGGGAGATGACCCAAATTTCGTTAGGTTTTTATTTTGTTGTGTCTTGGAAGTTATTGATTCTGTGATAACCTCTCCTTATCCTTTTTGTGTTGTTTTTGTGGCAAGAATAACCTGTAATGAGAGAGAAGTAAGATTTAGGGAAGATGCTGTCCCGAAACAGATTTCTGTGCTTCACTGCAAAAATTCGTGAAAAATCCCTGTAAGTCGGATTGATCTGTAATTTTCTGAGATTATGACCCAGCTTGTTATCTAACTTTAATTAGTTCAACACTTTTTTATCGATTTTAGCAACACGAGGTCTTCGAAAAAATCGGTTTTTACCTGCTGGTCTGTTTTGACAGATTTCTGTCATTATTTGCATTTGCCTCTTATCGGTTTCTTTTTGAGTTCTTTGTGATCACTTGAGCTTTTTAAAGGAATTGCTACAGTATCTTGTGTTCTAATGAAAGTTTTGCTTGTGTTGAATCAAAACCCAAGGTCTTATTATCTTGAATACACTAATGTTGCTAATGAAGAATTGTCTGAAGTTTTGCATGAAAGAAATTTTCAAGTGTAGGGGAAGAATGATGTGATGAGATGAAGAATGGACAAAATCTCAAGCTTGGGGATGCCACCCGTGTCACCCAAATAAATATTCAAGAGTAAAAGCGTCAAATCTTGGGGATTCCCAAGGCATCCCCTTCTTCATCAATAAAAATATCAGCTTTTCTTTCAAAACACTTAATTTTTATTGCTTCATGCACTATTGTGTTGTTCTTGGAGCGTCTTTGTTTTTTAGTTTTATTTTGTTTGGTTTGCTGCAATATGTTGGTTGGATCACATCACGCTTCTTTTATAGAGAGACACACTCCATTTTCATTGTTTAGAACACTCTAGTTTTCACTCTTATTGTCTGTGAGTGTTCTCTTTTGCTAGCACTGCGTTTAGCTTTAGTTTTCTTGTGCTTTCAGCTTAGAACTTTTTAGTTCTTCTTTATGGATTTGTGAGACAAGCTCACTGATCTTTACTGATAATTATCTTTGTGAGTTGTTTCAAATAAGTCGATTGGTGTTGGAAAAGAGTAGGAATCTTCATGCTTAGATGGTACAAAAAGGAGCTTGTTTTGACTGTGGTTTAGACTTTATCATGTCATGCTAGATGTTGCTTTGACCATATGCTTAGTGATTATTGCTGTAGCATGACTTGTTTCAAACAATTGAGATTGCTTAATGTGCCTTGAAAGAATCATGCGTTGTTTTAGCATACAAAAGCATAATATTGTGGTATTCTCCTTTAATGCTTTGTTTGGGTTGACTTGACACATGATTACACCATGTTATGACTATAAACCAATCACCCTAGCCTCTATGATGATTTAGTTTTTGACTTGTGATACCATTTTATGCTTTGATTGATAATGTTTTGTCGCTCTGCATGATTATGACCATTATTGCTCTCTTAGTTGGTCGCTCCTAGTATTTTGCTAGCCTCCACTTGTATTGAGTAAGCTCTACTCATGCATCCAACTCCCAAGAAACCAAGTTATTACAAAGAGTCCACTATAAATTCCTATGCATGGTGTGTTACACCATTCCAAGTATATTCATGTTTTTATCTATCTTCCAAATTGTGGCATCCCGCAAAAACCACTACTAGAAAATCGCGTTGAATTTGTGCATTGCATCGTCACCATCATGTGTTGTTTGTCAAAAACTATGTTTGTAAAGCCCGTGTTGTTTTCTAAACGCCCCATCTTTTTCAAACACCGAAAACCGGGTCCCCGGAATATTTTGTTTTGGCTGTTATTGGTTTGCACACGGCCGTTTAAAACAATTAAAAATTATATTTATTTTTAGTGGGGGCAGTCGAACGGGCCAACCCGACCCGAACGACCACCCCCGTATAACACAATCGGTCCAACCTGCCGCCCCATCTAAATCCTACATCTACCTAATATTCTACCCACCCCTACCTGGCCACCTCACCCCCTCCACTAGCCTGCCGCCACCTCACCCTCTCCTCTTCCCCCCACCAATCCCGCGCTGCCATGTCACCCTCTCCCTCTCTCCACCTCTCTCTCTCAAACTCACGCAGCCCCCCAGCCCTCTCAACTCTCCCCTCTGTCCCGTGGGCCCTCCCTGGCCCACGCGCCCAACCACCTGACCGCGTCCACCCCTCCCCAGTCCACCCTCCCCCTGGGACCCACACCGGGCCCCACCCACGCGTCCCATCCTCCCACCGACAGCCCCGCTCGCCCCACCTGTCCCCCACCTCCCGTTCGTCTACCTCCCTCCCGCACGCATCCTTCCCTCCCGTCCTCCGCGCTCGCGCTGCCCCGGCGAGCTCGCCAGCAGCCAGCCCCTCCTCCTCTGCTCCGCGTCCGCGGCCGCCGCTCCGCCGCGCCTCCCGAGCCCCCCGCCTCCGACGAGCCCCGCGTCCTGGCCCTCCTCCCCGCGCGCTGCACGCCTGCCTCCGTCGCCGCCGGGCTTCGCTCCGCCTCACCACCGTCGCCTCCCCCGCGGCCGCAGCCACCGGCTTCCCCCGAGTCCGCCGCCGCTCCGCCCACCGGCGGCCGCCTCTGCGACCTCCCCGGCTACCCCGCGCCGTCCACTCCCTCACCACGTGCTCCCGCCGGCGACACCGTTCCCCGCGCCCTCCGCCGCGCCCCAGCCGTCTACCCCGCCGCCTCTCCGGCGCGGCCCGGCCCGCATCCGCCGCCGGAGACGCCACAGCGCCCCCCACCCCTGCTCGCCTCCGCAACCTCCGGCCGCCCCAGCGACCTCCCTCCGCCGCGTGTCGGCCGGGCTCCGCCCCAGGAAGCCAGCCCCGCTCCGCCCCCGCCTGCGACCGCCGCCGACGAACCTCGCCGCCCCGGCCATGGCGCGCCGACAGCGGGCAGCCCCGCCCCGTCGCCGGTGCCGCGCCGTTCGAACCGCCCGGGCCCGCCTGAGCCCGACCTGCAGCGCCGCCCCCTCCTCCGGTGGTCTTCCTCTGGCCGGCGCCCGCGACGCCGCCGTGACGCCCCGTCGCGTGCCGAGGCCGCCGCCCGTGGGCTCCGCAGCGTCAACCCAGGGTTGCTGTGTGGTTGATCGAGCCCACCAGATCTGCCGTATATTTGACCCGCGAGTTCGACCCCGAGGATCCATCGACAAGACCTTCGACGCGAACCCCGAGCGCCTCTCCCCGAGTCCGAGACCGAACCCTGGCGCCGTTCCCAAGTCCGCCACCGGTGAATAAGGAGGAAACCACAGTGACTTCGGCACGGAACAACAAGACCGCCGCACCGACGCCATGTTCTCCCTCCCAAACCCGATGACCGCCATGATCTTCGCCCCGGACGCCAAGAACCGTTCCCGGAGTCCGGACGCCAAGACCCCCGAATCCGAAGGCCGATCCCGTACCCGGTGCCGCGTCAAGATCGCCTTCTCGGACCCCGTTGACGCCAAGTTCTTCTCCGTAGAGCAACAAGGCCTCCGACAAGACAAGGAACGCCAAGTGTTTCACCCCGGACACCGAGTCCGCCGAGAACCCCCGATGTGACAAGTGCTTCGTCCCGAACGCCATGACCGACAACGTCAACCGAAGACCCCCGGATGCGCCGAGACCTACCCGATGTCCGAGAACGTTCCGCCGAGACCAATCCGCCGAACCCTGGACCCTGAGACCGACCCCGAACCCCGGAACCCTCAAGATCGTCGAGACCCCTAATGTGTGAACCCCTTCCCGGAACCCTAATTTCACAATATAATACAATTGTTGCATATTTAATTGTCATACTCACATGCATATCTGTGGTTTGGGGGCCTTATGCCGATTCACCTAATAACTAAATATGGGGACCATATGCGGGCAAGTCTAGCCTTATATTGGCCTCATTTAAACTTGTGTAGCGAACCCGGTACTACCTTTTCCATGCTAATACAACATTTAAATTGCGGGGGTTCTAAACAACTTGAACCGTTATTAATTGTCGGGACCCCGGTTCCGCTTAATCTTGACCTAATTGCATCGTACCTTGCCATGCCATTCATCATGCCTGCATCATGCCGATCTTTTGCCTTAGTATTAAATAGTGCACCCGGTGTTTCTTCTAGTGTTTCGCTTCTTCGCGGATAAGGCCGTTGAGTTGATGTGAGCTTCGCCCCGATCTTCGGGGAAAACCTTCGACAATGTTTTCAGGCGAGCATCTCCCCCTTTCTACCTATCTTACTTTTATAGTATTTATTCCCTCCTGTTGATCTATTGCTATCTGTGTTGCGATGCTTTAGTTTCCGTACCTGTGATATTCCCTGCAGCCTCATATTGCCTTGGACACATCCTATTACCTGTTGTTTGGTAGATAGTTGGACTTGCGCGTCGTAGTCGCTTGCTCAAGTAATGTTGCGTGTTGTCAAATGCCACAGTTGTTGATGTATTGCCGCATGATGTTGTCGGAGCTGATCATAGTTTTACTTATTGTTCACTTTAATTTCTGTTTAACAACTAAAATTGAATAAGCAGAGGCATCGGTGGGTGATAGATAATATTTGGTTTCCGAACGCCCACTTGTGTCCCGTAAGACCCCGAGTACTTGATTCCTGTTCCTTGATTTTTTTCGCGCTATCCACATCCGGGAGGTATATGGGACCCCCCTCAGCCAGAGCTTGATTCCGTCTTATTTCTTGGGGCCACAAACTAGTTTGAGGTTTTATTACTATCCTGTACTTATGCCATGCTTTACTGCTTTATTTACGATTGTGCGAGGTACTGCACACTGTACTGTTTAGGATCGGGACACGATTCCGCGGTGTCGACAAGCCCCGTTTGGGGTTCCCAGTCGTTCACAGCCGTCTACCCAGGACCTTGAGGCCGTCTCGGAGCTTGCTTACTCCGTTGCGGGATCTACTTAAGGGGTGGCCCCCTGAAATATTTCTGAATCTTGTGATTGCTTTGTCGTGAAGGCCTCGTTGGGTTTTGATTTGGTTTTTCCGAGGTTGATCGAGTGTGTGTTGCTATTGGTGCACCCCGGCCGGGTAAAACTTTCTGAAAGCCGTGTCCGCGGATATGGACGACTTGGAGCACAGTTTCTCGATCATAGACAAGCATAACTAAAGTTTACTGCTATAAATTTGACTTATAATGACTAGTAATCAGCTTCACTATAATGGAATGGCTAATTAATACTGCCCACAATTGCTTGTTTGGTTGTCGCTTGCGACAAATGTATCTGACTAGTAAGTATTGCAACTACACGGAATGGCTGAATAAAAGTACCAACAACTGCTGGGTTTTGGGTTATCTCATGCTAATTGTATCTGACTAGTAAGTGTTGCCACTATAACGGAATGATTAAATAAAAGTGCCCACTGCTTACTTTATCAGGACGATTATCTAAACCTGACTAGTAAAGTGCCGCAACTATAACTGAATAAGTAAAACTGCCAACTGTGTGAGTTCCTCGGTTGACTTCCTCGTTTGGTCTCGAGGGGGAAACACCAGGATGGGTTTGTTGGGTGTTAGCTTCAGGTTGGATCCAGATAGGTCATTCTTACCCCTCTCTGAAAATCGCCAGTTGTATCGAGTCTCTATAGGTTGTTTAGTGCATGCTGCCGCTGCCGCTCAGTCCACCATACCTA
This sequence comes from Avena atlantica, assembly GCA_910589765.1. Taxonomy (NCBI): domain Eukaryota; kingdom Viridiplantae; phylum Streptophyta; class Magnoliopsida; order Poales; family Poaceae; genus Avena; species Avena atlantica. Next base: position 258,483,583 of record OU342736.1, read on the forward strand.
TGTAGGCGAGGACCGCCGAATTCTAGCCTCGCCGTGTACTGGCCTCAGTACTGACGCTCCTCTTTTCCTTTGCCCTTTGTCGGCACCCTTTTTGTTTAAGCAGGTTTTGAGATCGACGCCGTTAGCAGGGTTACCCTTCCGGATTGGCCTGGGCAGGGTTATGGACGCCATTGGTTATTCTTCAGGGCTCTTAGCCCCATTTGCATCTTGTCCGTAGCCGGACGCTATATTGTTTTCAAGGTGATTTGGATCTTTATATATTATATCTGTATTCTTGACTCTCTGAGTCGCTGTTAAATATATCTGTTCTGTGGGTCCCATCGAGGACTGTTGTGTAATGTTATTACTTCGTTTTCCACCCGCACGAAAGTGCCTGGTGGGCACCTTTGAATCGTTTCTATGCGGGTTTGGCGAATTTTGCCCAAACTTGCATAGGTCCGATTCTGAGGGTGTTACAGAGTGGTATCAGAGCCAAGCAGTTGCGATACCCCACAAGTCCAGCCTGTAGGATAACCTAGCTAACGGCCGACGTAGAGTGTCAAAACTATTTTGCAAAATCGGTTGGATAGTTCTGATTAGGTCTGATTTTACTCCTTACCCCTCTGCTATTCTCCTCTTATCCCGACGTGTTTTGAATCCGCTCTCATCTTTTTCTTCGAGTTCAGGATTTCTCGTGGTGGGGTTTCCGTCGTACCTTCAGGGTTTCGCTTTCTCCCTTTTGTGACGGAGGTTCTTCGATCATCAATCTGCAACTTGTCCGTTGTACCCTTCCTCCAATCTTTTGTTCTTGAGTCCCTTATCCATGTGTGTTCCTTGCTGGATATCAGTGTCGTTGAAAAACATATGAGAAGGACGAGCTTTGGTGAAGTTGGGGTTAACCTTGAGCATGTGTTGTTCATGCCAATGGAACCACCGCGAAACCTAATCAGTGTGTCTTTCCTACGATTTCTGCTGGCAACACTCCCTTGTTTCCGAACCTCGCTTGTCGAGATCTTCAGTCTAATTCCGAGAGTTGGATGCCTAATCCGCTTATTCGTGTGCAGAGTAATGGTTTGAGTGCGGGATGGAGTAGCTACCCTACCACTGCTCTTATCATTCGCTCTTGTATGTCGAATCAGTGTATCTAGCAATTTTACTCCGTCCATGGAAGTTAGAGGTGGCCTTACCTTTAACTTCGTCCGTTGGTTATCCGGAGTGCTCTCTTGACGAACAGGATCAACGACCCATTGTTGGTGGTGTCGCTGTTTTCCAGATGAAGAAGGGACCCTCGTTAGTGGTGTCGCGAGGATCTACACGAAGCGCGAAGGATCAGATCACCGACCTTCCTTCCGGTACCATGAGGCGGATCTCGAGGGCGAGATCCCTTGTTAGTGGTGTCGAATTGTGGCATCCCGCAAAAACCACTACTAGAAAATCGCGTTGAATTTGTGCATTGCATCGTCACCATCATGTGTTGTTTGTCAAAAACTATGTTTGTAAAGCCCGTGTTGTTTTCTAAACGCCCCATCTTTTTCAAACACCGAAAACCGGGTCCCCGGAATATTTTGTTTTGGCTGTTATTGGTTTGCACACGGCCGTTTAAAACAATTAAAAATTATATTTATTTTTAGTGGGGGCAGTCGAACGGGCCAACCCGACCCGAACGACCACCCCCGTATAACACAATCGGTCCAACCTGCCGCCCCATCTAAATCCTACATCTACCTAATATTCTACCCACCCCTACCTGGCCACCTCACCCCCTCCACTAGCCTGCCGCCACCTCACCCTCTCCTCTTCCCCCCACCAATCCCGCGCTGCCATGTCACCCTCTCCCTCTCTCCACCTCTCTCTCTCTCAAACTCACGCAGCCCCCCAGCCCTCTCAACTCTCCCCTCTGTCCCGTGGGCCCTCCCTGGCCCACGCGCCCAACCACCTGACCGCGTCCACCCCTCCCCAGTCCACCCTCCCCCTGGGACCCACACCGGGCCCCACCCACGCGTCCCATCCCCCCACCGACAGCCCCGCTCGCCCCACCTGTCCCCCACCTCCCGTTCGTCTACCTCCCTCCCGCACGCATCCTTCCCTCCCGTCCTCCGCGCTCGCGCTGCCCCGGCGAGTTCGCCAGCAGCCAGCCCCTCCTCCTCTGCTCCGCGTCCGCGGCCGCCGCTCCGCCGCGCCTCCCGAGCCCCCCGCCTCCGACGAGCCCCGCGTCCTGGCCCTCCTCCCCGCGCGCTGCACGCCTGCCTCCGTCGCCGCCGGGCTTCGCTCCGCCTCACCACCGTCGCCTCCCCCGCGGCCGCAGCCACCGGCTTCCCCCGAGTCCGCCGCCGCTCCGCCCACCGGCGGCCGCCTCTGCGACCTCCCCGGCTACCCCGCGCCGTCCACTCCCTCACCACGTGCTCCCGCCGGCGACACCGCAACCCGCGCCCTCCGCCGCGCCCCAGCCGTCTACCCCGCCGCCTCTCCGGCGCGGCCCGGCCCGCATCCGCCGCCGGAGACGCCACAGCGCCCCCCACCCTGCTCGCCTCCGCAACCTCCGGCCGCCCCAGCGACCTCCCTCCGCCGCGTGTCGGCCGGGCTCCGCCCCAAGAAGCCAGCCCCGCTCCGCCCCCGCCTGCGACCGCCGCCGACGAACCTCGCCGCCCCGGCCATGGCGCGCCGGCAGCGGGCAGCCCCGCCCCGTCGTCGGTGCCGTGCCGTTCGAACCGCCCGGGCCCGCCTGAGCCCGACCTGCAGCGCCGCCCCCTCCTCCGGTGGTCTTCCTCTGGCCGGCGCCCGCGACGCCGCCGTGACGCCCCGTCGCGTGCCGAGGCCGCCGCCCGTGGGCTCCGCAGCGTCAACCCAGGGTTGCTGTGTGGTTGATCGAGCCCACCAGATCTGCCGTATATTTGACCCGCGAGTTCGACCCCGAGGATCCATCGACAAGACCTTCGACGCGAACCCCGAGCGCCTCTCCCCGAGTCCGAGACCGAACCCTGGCGCCGTTCCCAAGTCCGCCACCGGTGAATAAGGAGGAAACCACAGTGACTTCGGCACGGAACAACAAGACCGCCGCACCGACGCCATGTTCTCCCTCCCAAACCCGATGACCGCCATGATCTTCGCCCCGGACGCCAAGAACCGTTCCCGGAGTCCGGACGCCAAGACCCCCTAATCCGAAGGCCGATCCCGTACCCGGTGCCGCGTCAAGATCGCCTTCTCGGACCCCGTTGACGCCAAGTTCTTCTCCGTAGAGCAACAAGGCCTCCGACAAGACAAGGAACGCCAAGTGTTTCACCCCGGACACCGAGTCCGCCGAGAACCCCCGATGTGACAAGTGCTTCGTCCCGAACGCCATGACCGACAACGTGAACCGAAGACCCCCGGATGCGCCGAGACCTACCCGATGTCCGAGAACGTTCCGCCGAGACCAATCCGCCAAACCCTGGACCCTGAGACCGACCCCGAACCCCGGAACCCTCAAGATCGTCGAGATCCCTAATGTGTGAACCCCTTCCCGGAACCCTAATTTCACAATATAATACAATTGTTGCATATTTAATTGTCATACTCACATGCATATCTGTGGTTTGGGGGCCTTATGCCGATTCACCTAATAACTAAATATGGGGACCATATGCGGGCAAGTCTAGCCTTATATTGGCCTCATTTAAACTTGTGTAGCGAACCCGGTACTACCTTTTCCATGCTAATACAACATTTAAATTGCGGGGGTTCTAAACAACTTGAACCGTTATTAATTGTCGGGACCCCGGTTCCGCTTAATCTTGACCTAATTGCATCGTACCTTGCCATGCCATTCATCATGCCTGCATCATGCCGATCTTTTGCCTTAGTATTAAATAGTGCACCCGGTGTTTCTTCTAGTGTTTCGCTTCTTCGCGGATAAGGCCGTTGAGTTGATGTGAGCTTCGCCCCGATCTTCGGGGAAAACCTTCGACAATGTTTTCAGGCGAGCATCTCCCCCTTTCTACCTATCTTACTTTTATAGTATTTATTCCCTCCTGTTGATCTATTGCTATCTGTGTTGCGATGCTTTAGTTTCCGTACCTGTGATATTCCCTGCAGCCTCATATTGCCTTGGACACATCCTATTACCTGTTGTTTGGTAGATAGTTGGACTTGCGCGTCGTAGTCGCTTGCTCAAGTAATGTTGCGTGTTGTCAAATGCCACAGTTGTTGATGTATTGCCGCATGATGTTGTCGGAGCTGATCATAGTTTTACTTATTGTTCACTTTAATTTCTGTTTAACAACTAAAATTGAATAAGCAGAGGCATCGGTGGGTGATAGATAATATTTGGTTTCCGAACGCCCACTTGTGTCCCGTAAGACCCCGAGTACTTGATTCCTGTTCCTTGATTTTTTTCGCGCTATCCACATCCGGGAGGTATATGGGACCCCCCTCAGCCAGAGCTTGATTCCGTCTTATTTCTTGGGGCCACAAACTAGTTTGAGGTTTTATTACTATCCTGTACTTATGCCATGCTTTACTGCTTTATTTACGATTGTGCGAGGTACTGCACACTGTACTGTTTAGGATCGGGACACGATTCCGCGGTGTCGACAAGCCCCGTTTGGGGTTCCCAGTCGTTCACAGCCGTCTACCCAGGACCTTGAGGCCGTCTCGGAGCTTGCTTACTCCGTTGCGGGATCTACTTAAGGGGTGGCCCCCTGAAATATTTCTGAATCTTGTGATTGCTTTGTCGTGAAGGCCTCGTTGGGTTTTGATTTGGTTTTTCCGAGGTTGATCGAGTGTGTGTTGCTATTGGTGCACCCCGGCCGGGTAAAACTTTCTGAAAGCCGTGTCCGCGGATATGGACGACTTGGAGCACAGTTTCTCGATCATAGACAAGCATAACTAAAGTTTACTGCTATAAATTTGACTTATAATGACTAGTAATCAGCTTCACTATAATGGAATGGCTAATTAATACTGCCCACAATTGCTTGTTTGGTTGTCGCTTGCGACAAATGTATCTGACTAGTAAGTATTGCAACTACCACGGAATGGCTGAATAAAAGTACCAACAACTTCTGGGTTTTGGGTTATCTCATGCTAATTGTATCTGACTAGTAAGTGTTGCCACTATAACGGAATGATTAAATAAAAGTGCCCACTGCTTACTTTATCAGGACGATTATCTAAACCTGACTAGTAAAGTGCCGCAACTATAACTGAATAAGTAAAACTGCCAACTGTGTGAGTTCCTCGGTTGACTTCCTCGTTTGGTCTCGAGGGGGAAACACCAGGATGGGTTTGTTGGGTGTTAGCTTCAGGTTGGATCCAGATAGGTCATTCTTACCCCTCTCTGAAAATCGCCAGTTGTATCGAGTCTCTATAGGTTGTTTAGTGCATGCTGCCGCTGCCGCTCAGTCCACCATACCTATGTAGGCGAGGACCGCCGAATTCTAGCCTCGCCGTGTACTGGCCTCAGTACTGACGCTCCTCTTTTCCTTTGCCCTTTGTCGGCACCCTTTTTGTTTAAGCAGGTTTTGAGATCGACGCCGTTAGCAGGGTTACCCTTCCGGCTTGGCCTGGGCAGGGTTATGGACGCCATTGGTTATTCTTCAGGGCTCTTAGCCCCATTTGCATCTTGTCCGTAGCCGGACGCTATATTGTTTTCAAGGTGATTTGGATATTTATATATTATATATGTATTCTTGACTCTCTGAGTCGCTGTTAAATATATCTGTTCTGTGGGTCCCATCGAGGACTGTTGTGTAATCTTATTACTTCGTTTTCCACCCGCACGAAAGTGCCTGGTGGGCACCTTTGAATCGTTTCTATGCGGGTTTGGCGAATTTTGCCCAAACTTGCATAGGTCCGATTCTGAGGGTGTTACACAAATTAAACTTGTTATGAGAAAATTAGTGATTAGATCTCTCACAAACTTGATGGCACACTTTACTTTCTTGCACCTAATAAGCTTGAACCATTGTGTCATTTATGTTGTATATGTTTGCATTATAAGTTGGAATTAGCAGAATCATGCTGTCATGGGGAACACTTTCAACACTTGTACATATTATCCAGTTGATATCATGATATTTTTTTTACGGATGTCGGTAGTGTGAAATAAAAGGGGAGCTTGTAAGTTCATAGAGTATTATATATGTGTTAGAGAAACTCCTGGGCAGCCAGCCTAAGCCATGCCTAATCATGGTGGAAACTTGCAACATCACCATAGTGAGCAATCCATGAAGCATCTTCAGAAAAAATATATAAAAAAGAGAGAAAATATATATAGCACCATACCCATGGTAAATAAGAAGATTACTGAGATGCTCATTGTTTATTGCCTTGTCATTTTGATATGGGATAGTTCCTGTGTCATGGGGCAAGGGGTACCCCATTGGCAGTTCTCTATGATACACATATACTTACAATGACAAGAACTTGCTTGTGACTAAAGTTGAGTAGCATGAGGAACGACCCTCGTACTCAAGGAACATGAGATTGTAAACTTATGATCTGTAAAGCTTATACTTCATATTTGTTTCACTTTCACCTTAATAACTTCAAGATGCTTATGATAGGGGCAATGAGAGCTGAAAGCTAATAAGTATCATAATTTTTGGAAGCTCTTTATGAAACTTGAAATCCCTGCTTTCCTCTGTGAAGGGCCTTTAATTTTATAAAGACATCCACGACAAACAGTTTAATAAGGAAATCAAAACACATGAAAACTATCACCAAATGTGACCAGAACAAGATCAAACATATAACCAAAATTTCTAGGCCATGAGGCAATCAAGATCTACCTTCTGCACAACCAGATAATCAATAAGTATTTAAGTGATACTTCTAATACTTCCATAGACTCCTTAACCAAACAACACAATGTATTTCCCATTATTTTGAAAGACATAATTCCAAGATAGATGTAGGCCGTGATGTGAATAAGTGATGGCGCTACTCCCATAACCCCCATGCATGTTGTCCTCAAGTATTACCTAAAAAATAGTGGAACAACAAGGGTGAGTATGAAATACTCAGCAAGTACATACCGAAATAATGAGCAAAGCATAATAAACAAATCCAATAATTATTCTGTCACTCTCGATAGGGTGCAAATGCTTGCCCTACATGTCTACATGCTCTTTGCTTTCACTTTTCTTTTGCGTATACCGGTATCGCTTGAGTGGACACCCGTTGGCATCCACTTACTCCAACTTGTGGAGATAACCCATAATGTGGGGACCTCAAGTGTCTACCTCAGTAGGACACACCACTTTATGCATTGTCTTTATGATGCTATGAAAAATGCAAACACAGCTGTGTTCTTTATCATAATCACAATGTCTCCCCACACATAATCAATATCTAGCAACCAGAATATGAACAAGTGATAGAAAGTAAAATTCGAGTGAGGGAATCATGCAAAGTATTATCCTGTCATGCACTTGCCTCAACCGCGGGGCACAAAATGTGAGTTGTAGCACTCCGAATCGAAAGTACCACCACCTAGACGCCTCACCATTCTTCGTGAGTGGATTCCCCACGACGTCCACCCTCCGACTTGACGGAAACAATCGCGGACAACTACGTCTCAGCTCGCGAGTCGGCCACGGCGACGGCGAATTGTCTACTAAAAAATATTTAGGGCAGGGATGTAGCAACATATAACTCATCTCTCGTAATGGGTCAGTGGCCGAAGAACGTCCGGCCAGAATTAAAAAGAACCCCAGCCTGGCCTGTCTACAACTAAAGTTATAGGAATAAAAAAAGTGTGTCCAGTCTTCTACTATCAAGGCTACAGAAAGTCAATACAGGCGCTACTACAGGTTTCCAAATAATTGGTTGGGAGATCAAATATTAAAACATACATTTTTCTTTACTGGTTTTTCTTTCTAACTTCATACCTCCGAATCCTATTTAAAAATCTTCAATGACTTATTTATTTTTTCTTAAATAGACACAAAAAATCTAGCATATAAATTTGAGGTATTACATTCTTACCACCTTAAATAGAATTCGACCCCGAATTCTTACTCGCTTTACTACTCGCAACACTAAACATACAACTAAAACATTAACATGTGTCGCATACCAGCCGTGAATAAATCTGGATATTTCTCCCGCATGTGGGACTCAAGGTCCCAATTCGCCTCACGCTCGGTTTGTTGCGACCAAAGAATCTTCACATACTTTAGATTCCTATTCCGCATCACTCTCTCAAAATCCTCCAGTATCCTCACAGGGCGAACCTCAGATGTTAAATCTTGCTCAATCATAATTGGATTCATTGTTATCTGTCGTTCTGGACCACAAAAATGTTTCCGCAGCATAGAGACATGGAACACATTATGCACACCTTTCATCGAGTCATGCAACTCAAGTCGGTAGGCTAGTTTTCCCACTCGTGCCAATATCAAGAAAGGTCTAATGTACCGCGGACTAAGCTTTCTGATGACCCACAAGTATAGGGGATCACAACAGTCTTCGAGGGTAGTATTACCCAATTTATTGATTCGACACAAGGGGAGCTAAAGAATACGTGCAAGCCTTAACAACTGAGTTGTCAATTCAGCTGCACCTGGAAATAATTCTTGCTCATAGAAGTTTATCAGTAGCAAAAGCAAAGTACCAGCAGTAGTAAAATAGGAGAAATAGAAACAATAGTAGCAGACAGTAGGATATGAGCGCGGTATGCATATGGATGGATGGACGGGTGTTGCATGGACGAGTCTAAACATGTAACTTCAAGATCTAGGGCACTTGCAGATAAATAAGGTAAAGCATCCAAGTACTAAACAATCATAGGCATGTGCTCCATATATAGTCACGCGTGCTCGCGATGAGAACTTGCACAACATTTTTTGTCCTGCCAGCCCATTGTAGCGGGGTCTCAAGGGAACTACTAGAAATTAAGGTGCTCCTTTTAATAGAGCACCGGAGCAAAGCATTAACACTCCGTGAACACATGTGATCCTCACATCACAGCCATCCCCTCAGGTTGTCCCAATTTCTGTCACTTCGGGGCCTTTGGATCCGGACAATGATATGTGTTCACAACTTGCAGATAAGATCACAAACAATACTATTATAATGATTCAATAATAAGTTCAGATCTGAGATCATGGCACTCGGGGCCTAGTGACAAGCATTAAGCACAACAAGTTGCAACAAAGTCAAATAACACTAATAGAGATACTAGGCACCATGCCCTAACAATCTTATTCGATTACATGATAGAACTAATCCAATCCCTACCATCCCCATAGCATACAGCGGGGGATTACTCACTCATGGATGAGAGAAACATGGATGGTTGATGGAGAGGCGTTGGTGATGACGATGGCGATGATCCTCCCCAAATTTCCCGTCCCGGCAGGGTGCCAGAACGGAGTTTCTGGTTCTGAATCGTGGTTTTTGGTGGTGGCGGCGCAGCGGAACTCTCTCTGGAAAAACGTCGAACCTCCCATCATTTTTAGATCAAGAGGCATCTTATAGGCGAAGAGAGAGGCCGAGGGGGTGCCTGGGGCAGCCACACCCCCTCTAGGCGCAGGCTGGGACCACCCGCGCGGCAGGGGGTGTGGGCCCCCAGGGCTCCACTCCATCTCGTATTCTGGCTCCGTGGATCTTCTAGTGAAATAGGATTTTTGGCATATTTTCTGGGATTTTTCCTGATAGTTGATTTTCTGCACAAAAAACTAGACACCAAGTAAATTCTTCTGAAAACAATGTCATTCCATGTTAGTTGTATCCAAATCACACAAGTTTAGAGGAGAAAACAATAGCAAAAGTGTTCGGGAAAGTAGATACGTTTTGGACGTATCAACTCCCCCCAAGCTTAGCTTATTGCTTGTCCTCAAGCAATTCAGTTGAAAACTGAGTGCGATAAAAGAACTTTCACAAACACATTTGCTTCAAATGATGTAAATATTCGCAGCACAGGAGTAGATACTTAGACCATTCATAATAAGGAGTATGCAACTAAGTCTACTTAATAGTCATTGCAAGCTATGAAGAGATTCCAACTCAATAATAATAAGTAGCATGGAACATAAACATAAGCAACATTACAATGCTCATAAGAAGGTATGATAGAGTGGTATCTCGCTTGCCTTTGTTTTGTGGAGCAAAAATAATGCCAAGGCACCTCTGAAGTTCAAGTGAAGACTAGAAGTAAAGATATCAGAGATACAAGCATCAAAGTCATGACATAATTAACCAAGTTTTGAGACAAGCACATTACACTAAGAATGACAACTATGCTCTCAAGAAGGTGCTCATAGAATAAGTTGTGACTCAACAAGGAAGTGAAAAGGTTTTGAAAAGTTTGAAAGGCTTTCAAATGCTGAAGCTAAGGTACTATTAGCTTTGAGCTCTCATTGCCCCTATCATAGGCATATTTATATGGTTAATGGTGAAAGTGAGGTCCAATATGAGTTATATGCTTGGAAGATCATAAAATGGAAATCCCATGTCCCTTGAGTACGAGGGCCGCTCCTCATGCTACTCAACTTTAGTTACCTGTAAGTTATTGTCATTCTAAATACATGCATATCATAGAGAACCGCCAACGGGGTACCCCTTGCACATGATACATGAACTATCCCATAATCAAAATGACAAGGCAAGCAGACAATGAGCATCACATCGATCTTTTTATTTGCTATTTGCATAGGTTTTTATTGAGGATGCTTCACATATTGCTCATTATGGTTATGCTACAAGTTTCCACCATGATTAGGCATGGCTTAGGCTAGCGGCCCAGGCGTTTCACTAACACATATATAACTCCATGAACTCACAAGCTTCCCTTTTATTTCACACCGACGACAGTCGCAAACAAAAGATCATGATATAAACTGGATATGTATCCATAAGTGTTGAAAGCCTTCCCTGTAACAGCATGTTTCTGCTAACTCCCAGCCTATAATTTGTAAGCATATAACTTTTATAGACAATCACAATGGTTCAGATTTATTAAATATAAGGAATAAAGTGTGCCATCAAGTTTGTGAAAGCTTTACTAACTAACTTTTTCAAAACAAGCAAAAAATTTATTTGGAAAAAAACAAGGCATAATGAATATGCACTGAATAGCAAATGATGCTAATAGGTAGGTATGGTAGACATTGTCGGCAATATTGGTTTTGGGGAGTTGGATGCACAAGTAGAGTTCATACTCAGTGCAAGTAAAGGCTAGCAATAGAGAGAGCGACAAACGAGAGAGCAATAACTGTTATAATCATGCTTGCAACAAACAAGACTAATTATGGCAAGAAAGTGATACAAGAACTTCGAGACAAAATAAATCATCGAGGCTTACAGACTATTGTTTAGTCTGTTTAGTCATATGCATGCGTGAGCATGTGCCAAGTCGATTTACATGAACATTCAGAGAAGGTGTAACATCCTGATTTTTACGGGTCTAATTTTTAGTTTTTTAAGAAGCGAAGGATGTTGGAGTGGAATAAAATAATAGAATATTTTATTCGGAATTTCTATACATTAATTCCAAACTATTTAGAATTAATTTAAGCAAGAGAATATTGGATCTGGTTTTGATTTCCAATTCGTTTCTAAAGTGGTTCTTTGAAATTCTAGTTAAATTTGTTTTTTATGTTATACATGCACATGCACGTGCATGTTTTTCATGCATGCATGGGCTAAGCCGATTGCTTTCTTCTCTTATTCTTTCCGTGCATGTACTAATTCACTATTCCTTTTTTCTTTTCTTTTCTTTTCTTGCTCTATCGTTGTTGCAAACCATCGACCAGCAGCCCGAGCCTGTCTAGTTGTAGCGCTACCTGCTCTAGGCCCAGCTGAACCATCAGCGTGGCCAAACCAACCCAACACCAACACGACACTCAGCACTCGATCGTTCCCGTACGGGCGGAGTCCGTGCAGCGTACGTAGAGCGGCGATGGCTAACCAAGTCCAATCCTGATCCTAGTACGTACACCGCTTCCCCTCGACACATATATCAGCCCTAGGTCGACCCCGTCTTCTCTCTTCCACCAATACCGCCGCCACCTAGAACCCTAGCTCGAAAAAAACAATCTAATCTCGCGAAGTTCCGCGAGACCGCCGCCAAACACCGCTCATGTTCCCGACGAATCCGGCCACAGGAGGAGGAGCTGTCACGCCACAAGAAACGAGAGGAGGAGGAGGGCTGATTACTGGAATCAGAAAGGCAAGCCGCGGATCACCGATGACGTAATTCGCCGCCATTCTAGCTTGGTTTGCTGACTTCCATGGACAATTGTGTCGCGCTCGGTAAGGTCTAGCAGAAATCCTTGCACACATGCGTTAGTCTAGATGCGAGCTACCTCCTAGACATGGTTTACAATGGTAATTCGCTAGTTGGCAGCGGTGCCGATGAACCGAACACCATCTATGGCATGAACAGATTAGACCACCTTGCAATTGTTGGATGACTACGAGCCCAACATGAAAAACACTCCAAGGATCCTCAGAAACCTAGAAGTGGCGTCGTATTTTGTAAAGTACCTAGTGGACATGAAACTATTTTGATGTACTCGTGTTTTCACCTCTAGTTGAAGAGTAGCTTCACCGGTTGCAAGTTTGCTCTGTTTGTGTAGATCGCATGTATGCATGGATGCACTGTTTGTTTGTGTTTTGCTAGGTGTCAATTAGTGTAATCATACCAACGTCAGGTATTTTCCGGAGTTAATGGAGTAAGTCTCTAGCTCATATAACCTTGCTGGGATTATAGGTCATAGTGTGCTATTGCTAGTTAATTGAGTACTTCATCTTAGTCTGGTTAGCTTCTGTACTTCACGTTGATTCAACTGTATTTCTTTGCTTGTTGGCTTCTGCTAGTTCTGCAATAGCTGTTGTAAAATCCTTTACACATGCATGTCTGGTTATAGGTTTATTTAGTTGAATTAGATGTCGCTGGACTGTTGTTCTGCATGTCTGGTACTATGTAGCTAGTGTCAGGTTTTGCATCGCTATCATGCTATAGTGTTGTCCATGTTAGGTTGCTTGGTTCATGGCCGGTGCAGGTCAGCTGTGCGTATTATTGCATGCATCTATTTTCACATGTAAGCTTATGTGTACGACTAGATCATGTATAGTTGTTTGTGCATTGCATATTATGTATATACCATCTATATTGGCTATATCAAAAATATGTTATTTTCCTAATATATTTTGTTTGTCGAGAACCGTAAACCGAACCTTATACCCCGACCGTCAAAACGACGCAAGTCTATTGAATCTTTTTATTTGGATCTTAATTGTGGTTATTCGAAGTTTGTATTTATGTGTGGTTTATCATTATGACGAGTAGGGAGTAACGAATTCGATCCGAATCAAGATTACGAGGAAGAGCAGAACAATAACAACAACGAAGGCATGCCCCTTTCATAACTATCCCATGTTTTACAAGTGCATGTTATTTATTGTTTTACATTGAAACTTGCTGAGCTCGCTAAGCTAGGCGATGTTGCTTCCTTCTACTCTATTCTACTCTAGGTGAAACTTACCATCTAAACACTGGCGCGTGCGACAGCTGGATCAAGGGAATGAGCGATTGGCTGCCCTTCACTAGATGGAGGGAGCAATCCGTCGTCCGTGCCGCATGAGGGCCTAATAAGTCTTGGATTTGAAGATTGTGACCATCGTACAACCACATGCTATAATGGACACTGGCTTGGTTAAGTAGGTTAGTCAGCCTTAGGTGTCGATGTTGCTGTACCGCTGATGAGGTGTTTGCCTACGGGGGAGCCTTCTGTACAGATGGGGGGACCGGTTTGGGGACATACTCTCAGTTCCGTGCGTCAGAACCGGTGGGATCGTCACATCTTTGGGGGATCTAGCTAAGAGACCTTGTCATGATTCTTATCTGCCGGTACACCAAATGGTGTGTACTAAACCAGCGGCCACTGGTGGGCAACAAGACGGGGTTGTGTCATGTGGGAAAATTGTACAACATCTGTGGAGTTAAAACTATTCGAATAGCCGTGTCCACGGTCATGGACGGCACATGAATCCTTCTTGACATACAGGAACATGTCTTGCTACTTCCCTCTTTGCCTTTATCCTTCTCTTGGAATCTAATGAAGTAGGTGAGTTGTCGTGAACAACCACAATGATGAGAAACACCACATTTATGATAAAACATGTTTTCTTCTAAACCTGCTTTTATCAAAACTATTACCAATTGCAAATAAAATTGGCTTTTACGCAAAAGAACCATATGACCTCCATATAAAGCCACATATAGTTATATCAGGTTTTGCATAAGGGGTATGTTGAGTACTCTATGTACTCATGTGAATACTTTTGTTGAAATTCAGAATACTATGAAGGGGAGACTATGACTACTATGATGATGCTGATGAGTGAGGCCTCGTGGACTACATCGACTGCCTGTGGCTGAGATGGAGTCGCTGCACATTTTATTTCCGCTGTGTTTCTGGTTGTAATAAATGTCACAGGACATTATACTATGTGGCTATTACTATTCAAACTTTGTAATAGTTACTTTAATGTTATGCAATGGTATTCATTTCACTGTGTCGTCAACTTGATCTTGGGATTGACGAGATGCACAGAAGGTTTGGAGGTTAAATTCCGGTTCTCACATAAGTGGTATCAGAGCCAACGTTGACCTAGTTGCGTGGCCTTAGTTAGAATGGAAAGCCCTAGTATCGTACTTTATACTAAAGCTATATGTTCAAATAAAAATATGTTTTCTTGCTATAACTTGTCTACCTTATTTTGGATTCTACAAATTTTGATACTGATCATACTTGTCTTATTCAAATATTCGTAGATGGCCATTTTATCGACCTGCATGATTAAAGAGTTTGGCAACCTGGGACGGGAGTTTCGTGACATGCTCACCCATTTGGGCTATTTGCGCGACCTAGAGGCTACTGGACGTACCAGATAGTCACTTTGGAATGAGGAATACATGAGGGTGACTCTAGTGGTGTACCCTAGTCTAACCTCGCCTGGACGTCGTGAGAGACTTAGAGGATACATGTTCAGTGCGATCGGAGAGGACTTCACAAAGGGAACCATTAGCACCATTCACGAGGCACTACATAAGCTGGCATGGGATTACAGGGTGAAGCTCCATGACACTCGGTTCCGTTACTTCGCCTATGGGAACGATGGAGGACAACTATGCCAAGACGAGAGGTACCGTCAGGAGGAGGATGATACCATGATCATTCACGTGGCATCACTGAACTTCGGACTAGAACGCCAGTTGGTCATCACCACAAGGATGATAGATGAAGCAATTCTCCGTAGCCACTGCTACCAGGATCAAATTGATACTCTACGGGAGCAGCTCGCGGATGCCAACACAGCTTTGGACGCGGCAAATGCTTCTTGTGACGCTGCGGATGTTGCTCGTGACATTGCTGAAGCTACCACGGAGGATGCCATCATGGCGGTACAGGAGGCCGAGGCTGCTACGGCGGCCGGGTTGGCAGTCCATGGCGGCAAAGGACAGGGACCAGAACTACAACAACCTGCACCTCAAGCACCACAACGCAGGATCCGAAATCATCCTCGCATGATGGTCACTTGGACGAAGAACAGCCTGCGTACACAGAAGCGTTGCCTTAAGCGTCGGCCTATCGTGGCTCCGTTACTCGCTTTGCCGGCATCGCCGCCTGTGCAACAAGGTTCAACTGACAGTTCACAGGAAGAGACAGATCCAGAAGAGCGAATTACCACTAGCTCAGAGGAGGAGTCCGCAGATGAACCTTTCGACCCATAGCCATGCAAGCAACGGAACAGCCACATGTGATATCCCGAGTGCCTGCACGAACGAGTATTGATATAGGGACCATGAGAGAAGACCTTTGTTGAGTTGTTATTAAATAAGTGTGAGAACCCGTTAGCTATTCTATCTATATACATGGTGTGTGATAGTAGACTACCGATCTATGCATTATGCATGTGGTGTAGCTAAATTCTCTTGCTTGTTTGAACCATCGTGTGTGAGCTATGAAATTATTGCTTTTGGATTAGAGTTTTTGTGGTTCTAATTGTCTATCTGCCATGTTTGAAATTATTGGTGTTCGGTTAGTCAATATTCCTCCTTATCTAATCCTAATGTGAACGACAACAGGATGAATGCCAACAGAGGTCGTGGTCGCGGAGGACGTGGACGTGGACGCGGTCATGGACCAGCTTTCCAGGAGAACTTCCCCGAAGGTGAAGTCCATGACACTGATACAGGAACCAAGGATGAGGGAAACCAGCTGCCACCACCACCGCCGCCATCGGACATGGCGCAAGTGATGTTGATGTACACCCAGTTACTGCAGCAAATGGCTGCTAATCTGGCGAACCAGAACCAGAATCAGAACTTCAACCAGAATCAGAACTAGAACCAGCCGCCACCGCAGTCCAAGCTAGCTAAGTTCATGAGGACAAAGCCACCTATGTTTGGGGGGTCGGATGACCCTATTGAGGCTGATGATTGGTTGAAGGACATTCGTTGGAAGCTCAATCTGGTGAATGTCAATGCTCAGGACCGTGTGAGGTTTGCTGCGCACCAACTCAAGGGTGTAGCCGCAGATTTGTGGGAGAACTATTATGATGCACATGATGATGCTAAGGGGGTCACCTAGAATGAGTTTGCATAGCCTTTCCACACTACACACATTCCCGCTGGTCTCATGGAACTAAAGCGGGATGAATTCCGAGCTCTAGTCCAGGGGAAAATGTCAGTTTCTGAATACTGGGACAGATTCACACAGTTATCTCGCTATGGGAAGGCGGATATCCCTACTGAAGCGGACAAGACTACAAGGTTTCTGAGGGGACTGAACCCAGGTCTTAAGGATAGGTTGGTGTCTCATGATATCCCCAACTTACAGAGTTTGGTCAACAAGGCAATTTTGCAAGAGAACTCCAAGAGGGAATTGGAGGAACACCGCAAGCGCAAGGCACGGCAGGGTCATGGGGCAAGGAGCTCGTACCAGAAGAACAATAACAACCTAGGTTATCATGCACCAGCTCCCAAGACGACGAATACTAATCACAACTATTCGCACAATGCATATCATACTCCGAGAGCTGAAGTTGGAGGAAACCATGCCAACACTGCTGGAAAAGCATGCTACAACTATGGCATAGAGGGACACTTTGCTGCAGCATGCCCGAGTAAGAAGAACATGGGGCCGACACCAGTGACGTTCAATTTGGGGTCTGCAGCCAAGACACCAGCAGCGGGACGTGGATGAGGCATACTGCCTACCCCAGGAGTCACATCTCACGTGTCAGGACAGCCAAGACGTGGTCAAGTTAACCATGTCACAGCCAAACAAGCTCATGAAGCCTCGGATGTTGTTCTTGGTATGTTCCCAATCAACTCATGCTATGGTTCAGTACTTTTTGATTCTGGAGCTTCCCATTCATTTGTTTCCAAGAAATTTATTGAAAAACATCATTTGAAAACTGATGGTATGAGTCGGGAGATGGCAGTACAATCACCTGGGGGAATTCTTAGGACATGTTTAAGGTGTCCTAAAGTGATCCTAACGATCGAAGGAGTAGCGTTTCTAGTAAACCTCATAGTGTTAGACTCTAAAGGGTTAGATGCCATTCTAGGCATGCACTAGTTAACAAGACACAAGGCCATGCTAGATTGTGGCCTTAGAGCGGTAACACTGACCAGTCCTGATGGAACTATGGTGGAATATAAACCGGAGTTAGCATCCCAAACCACAGTGGATAATATACTGAACAACCTGAAGGAGATGGATGTGTCTGATGTTAGAGTGGTCAGGGAATACCCAGATGTTTTTCCGGAGGAGTTACCAGGGCTTCCACCAGACCGTGAGATAGAGTTTGCTATTGAGCTAGTTCCAGGCACCGCACCTATTTCAAAGAGACCATATAGAATGCCAGCAAATGAGTTAGCTGAGATGAAGAAGCAAATTCAGGAGCTCGAGGAGAAGGGATATGTTAGACCGAGCACCTCACCTTGGGGAGCACCGGTGTTGTTTGTGAAAAAGAAAGATGGTACCATGCGCATGTTTGTGGATTACAGTGCCCTCAATGAAGTAACCATAAAAAATAAATACCCCTTGCCAAGGATTGATGATCTATTCGATCAGTTGAAGGGATCTTTAGTGTTATCTAAGATAGATCTCAGGTCAGGATATCATCAGCTGAAAATCTGGCGACAAGACATACCTAAGACAGCGTTTGTTACTCGGTATGGGCTGTATGAGTTTCTAGTGATGTCATTTGGGATCACGAATGCACCAGCTTACTTCATGAATTTGATGAATAAAGTATTCATGGACTGCTTGGGTAAGTTCGTTGTGGTGTTCATTGATGACGTGTTGATTTACTCTCATAATGAAGAAGAGCATGAGAAACACCTTCGGATTGTTCTTGAAAGGCTTAGGGAACATCAACTCTATGCCAAGTTTAGCAAGTGTGAGTTTTGGTTAAAGAAAGTGGACTTTCTTGGTCATGTCATCTCAGCTGAAGGAGTAGCAGTTGACCCAGCTAAAGTGGAATCGGTACTTAATTGGGAGCAACCAAAGAATGTGTCAGAGATACATAGTTTCCTCGGACTTGCCGGATACTATCGCTGCTTCATAGAAGATTTCTTGAGGATTGCACGCCCGATGATGCAGTTGATCAAGAAGGAGAAAAAGTTTGAGTGGACACCAGCTTGCGAGACTAGTTTTCAAGAACTCAAGAGAAGATTGACATCTACTCCAGTTCTGATATTGCCTGATATCCGGAAGGATTTTGAAGTTTATTGTGATGCTTCCAAGCAAGGTTTGGGTTGTGTACTCATGCAACAAGGAAAAGTTGTGGCCTATGCATCGAGACAGTTACGCCTGCACGAGGTGAACTATCCTACCCATGATTTGGAATTGGCTTCCGTGGTGCATGCCCTGAAGATTTGGAGATATTACCTTATTGGTAATTGTTTTGAGATATATACAGATCACAAGAGCTTGAAGTATATCTTCACTCAGCCCGATTTGAATCTGAGACAGAGGAGATGGTTGGAATTAATCAAGGACTATAACATTGGCGTGAATTACCACCCTGGTAAAGCTAATGTCGTAGCGGATGCGTTGAGCAAAAAGGTTTATTGCAATAACCTGACGATTCAAAAAGCTCAACCAAAGTTGCATGAGGAATTCAGAAAGTTGAACCTGAATGTTAGCCTTGCTGAGAATGAAGAGGTGCTAGAAGTTAAGTTCACTCTAGCAGATCAAGTTAGAGAAGTCCAGAAAAATGACAAGGCAATTGAAGATATTCGAGCGAAGATCAAATTAGGAGACGCACCTGAATACAAGGAGGATGAAAAAGGAAACATTTGGTTTCGGAATCGTCTGTTGGTAGCGGACCAAATGGATCTTAAGGATTCGATTATGAAGGAGGCACACGAATCAGCATACTCCATACACCCAGGGAGTACAAAGATGTACCATGATCTTCGAGACAGTTTCTGGTGGTCTAGCATGAAGCGGGAGATTGCGGAATATGTGTCTCAGTGTGATGTATGTCGAAGAGTCAAGGCTGAGCATCAAAAGCCTGCTAGATTACTTCAATCACTCAAGATTCCTGAGTCAAAATGGGAAGAAATCGGGATGGATGTCATTACAGGACTTCCTAGGACATCGTCAGGATATGATTCTATTTGGATCATCGTAGATCGATTGACCAAGTCAGCTCATTTTATTCCAATGAAGACTACATATAAGGGTGAGAAACTGGCCGAATTATACATGGCTAGAATTGTCTGCCTACATGGAGTTCCTAAAAAGATAGTGTATGATCGAGGTACCCAATTTACCTCCAGGTTTTGGAAGAAGGTACATGAGGTCTTAGGGATACAATTGAATTTTAGCATGGCTTATCACCCACAGATGGATGGATAGACTAAATGAGTGAACCAGATCTTGTAAGACATGCTTAGGGCATGCGCATTGACTTGTCAGCGCACTTGGGACAAGAGTTTGCCTTATGCAGAGTTCTCTTATAACAACAACTTTTAGGCAAGCTTGGAAATGTATCCATTTGAATTTTTGTATGGACGGAAGTGCCACACTCCACTCAATTGGCATGATGTGGGAGAGAACCAGGTATTTGGACCTGATACCCTGGAAAAGGCAGATAAACAAGTAAGGATGATTCAGGAAAGGCTACGAGCTGCTCAATCTAGACAGAAAGTTTAGGCCGATAAACTTCGTCATGATTTGGCATTTAAGAAGGGGGATGATGTGTACTTGAAGGTATCCCCACTTCACGGAATGCGCCGTTTCGGACTCAATGGAAAATTGGCACCACGATATATTGGACCCTTTACAATCACAACCCGTCGTGGTGAGGTCGCATATGAGTTGGATTTACCAGAGAAGTTATCCAAGGTGCACAACATTGTGACATCCCAAAAATCATGATTTGAAAAGTTTGCATATCATACATGCATTCATAGAATTTGGTCATTTCAAACAAGATTTCAAAATAGGAAACCATTTTATGCATATTATTTTATGCAAGTAAGGCAATGGTTTTATTTTTTACTTTCAAAGTATGAGAATGCTTTGGTTTGATAAGAAATGTTTTAAAGTTTAATGCAAAGCTTGCACAAAGATGTTCAAAACAAAATTCAATATAAAACCATTTATTACGCCTAATATATATATATATATCAATAAGGGCATGATTTTTTTTAAAGTGACAAAGAATTTGACCTTTTAGCAAGGTTTTATACTCAATTATATGCAAAGATTTCACTAAAAAAATCTAGAATTTATTCGAAATTAAAACCATTTGAATTTGATTTGTTTTGGTTTCCTGAAAATAGAATTAGAAAAAGAAAAAGAATAAAGAAAAAGGCTGTCGCCACCTAACTAGCCCAACCCCAGTTGCGGCCCAGCAAGCCCACCCGGGTTTCCCCTCCCCCTCTCTGTTTCTCACTGCCAACATGCGCACCCACCCACTTACTGGTGGACCCCACTGCCACGTCGTTGTCTTCGTCTTCAATCACGCGTCGCAGACCCGCTCGCTGCTATTGTTTCCCCCTTTGAATTCGCGATTGATTCCGAGTAAATGAGAGCGTGATTCTCGTCCCCGAGCCTGCTACTTAAACCCCACGACCTCTGCTCCATTTCCTCCTACTCAATCACCTCTGAACGCCGCCAGGCTGCCTGCTTTTCTCTTTGCACCGCCGCTGTCCCGACGAACTCCGGCGACCGATGCGGTAATCCTCGTGCGCGTCTCGCTCTCTCGCTCACGCGACCTTGTTTACTATCGCCTTGCACTTGTCCTAACATTCGCCATTTATTTTATTTCGCACCAGAGCGTCGCCTCCGTCGACGACCGTGAGCACCCGACGCCAAGCTTCACTTCGGCGAGCGATTGAGTCCGTGTTCGTGCGCCCCAGCCTCGTCCACAACCACGTTGGGATTCGCCTCGTCACCGCGACCCTGTTAACCCCCTAAAACACCCCTCTTAGCCCCTAGCATCGCTGTAGCATCACCGGCAGAGCCGTCGCCGCCACAGCTCGCCATTCGCGCCGCCCGTTCGTGGCAGAGAGATCAAATCTGCTGGATCTAGATCCAGCGGCTAGGATTAGAAGAGAGAGTGAAGCGGTACGGTTTGATCTGGACCATGTGATATAACGTAGATCCAGTGGCTCGCGAGCGTGATTCGCATGAAGCGGTACGGGCCAATCAGATGGCGCCGCGTGTCAGGATTTTTCTTTTAAAAATCCAGATTTGAATTATTAGATGAATTAACTTGTAAAATTCATAACTTTTGTTCTGTTTATCCAAAAAATACAAATAATATATCAATGGATTCACAAAAATAAATACTACACATATATGGGATTAGTTTTGTACTTTGTTTCTGTAAAAATGGAATTTTATGCAGAGACAATTGTAGGCTTATTTTGAGTATAAAAATTATTTATAAAATGTTTTTAAGACTAATTTGAGTTTATTTAGTCTATAAAAGTTTAGTTTTGTGTTTAGTACTGTTTACTTGTCTTGTTTGATTTAAGAAAATTCATCACATGGCATTTGCATGCATTCATATATTTTTGCTTGATTAATTTGAATGTAAATTTGGTGCTATCATTTTATGTCTAGATTTTGGTGCTAGTGGTGATTGTGATCGTGAGGATTGTTGCTACTCCCCCAACTACCAAGGCAAGTGGTGATTCATGTTTTTATCCCACTATTTTGACTATGCATTAGTGATATTTTGTATAGGGCTTGCATGATATTTTTTCTAAGTATCTATATGCTATGCTTTGGGAAATCCTAGTAGTTGTAGTCTTGGTAGAATTTTCTCTAAGTTATGATACTTGTTATATTTTCATGCTTAGCCTAGCTAGTGGAAAACAAGGATGGATTATATACATGCTATGGAAAATATTGTTAAGTCTTTGACTTATGTTTTTGTTTAATAAAACAACTAAGTGAATGAATCACCTGGGTGGAATGGTATGTTTAGGTTATGTTGAGTGGTTACACAAGGCCCATATCTATGGTATACCTTGTGTATCACACTTGTGGAAAGCCACCCAGGAACAAAGGGATTTGAGATACTTAGTGTTTAGAAGATTCTAGTGCAACCACATGGCATATGGGCTTTGCCTTGATCATATAGGTTGCAATAACTTATCCAGATGGACAGAAGGTGGTAGGGGGTGATAGGATTGGAATGCATCCATTTGGTCTAAGGGAAGGATTCTGAAAGATCTCGTCTCGATGCATGTCGAGTCTTGTGGGGAAAGAGCACCACCTCTCGAGAAGGAAAAATCTAAGTACTTAGCCGTGTCCCCGGCAACGGACAATTTGAGCATCAAGACATTGAAGCTATCAAGGATCTCCTCATCCCAATTTCTAAGTTAAAAACTTGTGGTTGAACAAGGGTAAAGGTTCACCAATGACTATTGGTGGTTCCTTGGAAATTTTGTCAAACAAAAACTTAGTGTTTTCAACTGATAGGCAAAACCTATTTTGAGCAAAGCAAGCCTAAGCTATACTTAGCCAAATTCATATAGAAGCTAGAAACTATTATTCTACTAAGGTATCACTTGCCAATACTATTCCAATGTATTGACCCACTATGGCTATAACTTGCGATGTTGCGAGTTACTCTGATGAGTATTAGGGTTGTGAGTCTACACTCAACATGTTTGCATGTGGCACATTAAGATGAAGACTTTACTTTATTTGTTAAGTTGAACTCTTGTACTAGCCTATGGCTAAGGAGTTGTAAAAGACTATGTTATCTCTGGAATGACGTTGTAATAAAGACCTTTGTATCTGTGTACTTCATCATAAACTGTGGATGCTAGCATTTGATCTTGGGAATAACATTTCAATCACATGGACCTTTACCTTTACAAAGGTGGGGTCTTACATATGGTATGAGAGCACTGTGTTGCCTGTAGGATTATGACCCTAGGTTGGATTAGACTAAGGAACCACTAAGGAAAAGTTCAACACTTTGAAAAAATCCACACTTGTCTTTTTCCTCTCGTAAACTTTTCTAATCTTCTTTCTCATCTCTATTTGTAGATGAAATCTATCAGCGAAGCCGTTAGGAAGGGACCACTCATGACCATGACTTTGGAGTGTGAGACGGATTTTCCCAAAGCACTCAAATACCTTATGGTTACCATGGGGATACATGGTGCGGCTGTGTACAAGGGATTCCCTATGATGGATGAAGGAGAAGAGTATTGGTGGGTGCAACTTCACTTGTACAAAAACAAGGAAGACAACCACAAAGAGTCGGGATTCTGCATGGTCACCAACTCAGAAATGCACAAGTCATTCTTTGACTCTGCAAGGAATGTAGCTTGGAATGCCATCAAGGAGATTGGTGACAGACTCAAGTGTAGAATGCTCAACACTCAAAATGACCTTAGAGAAGAGAAGAAGCATACCCAAGACTTAGAGGCTACTGAGCAACATTTAAGAGAAGACATCATAGACTTAGCAATGGAATCATGTGATCAAGATCGACAGATTGCCTCTAGGGATGCACTGATAGTTAACTTGGCAAGTGAGTGGGGATTGTAATGTACTCCGTTAGATGGACCACCACACTTCTCGTTTTCTTGCCAAAAATTTGCCTAAGTTATGTTTGGACATTAAAGTTTGTATTGGATCTTGTATGCCATGACTTGTGTGTTTATTGTTAAAAAAATGTGCTTGTGTTTTATTTTTCTTGTGAATTTTTCTCTACTTGTATTGATTCTAACATTTCTCTATCTTATACAATAGATGCCTAACGTTGTTATCAGCACTGCCGAGGAGTTCAAGGGAACTCGTTTCGGTTCTCGTCTCGTGGAGCTCACTGGTGTGCTCAATATCCCCCTTCCTAGTATTACGACACTCCAGCTCACTAAGTTTGAGAGGAAGGACCTTTGGGGCTTCAGAGTCACACAGCCGGGACGCCAGACAGAGCCACCCACGGAGGACATCACCTTCAAGCTGATGCATGATGACAAGGAGAAGGGCTTAGATGTAGTCATGCAGGAGTTATTTGGACGCCTGGTTGGGAGGCACTCCACTGAGCTTAGAGGCCTCTACTTTCACCTGTTCGGGAGACATGACGAGGAGGGTGAGGCTGTAGAGTATGATGGCGCTACTAGAGAGACGATTGAGCCAGTTCTCCTGTACCTTCAGGACCTAGAGGGTCTTATTAGACACCTTGACACGGAGAGGACCAACGTCATGCTTAACAACGACGAGCTCCGGGTCTAGCTGAGGGAGAAGGATAAGCTCTTCACGGAGCAAGACGAGATCAACAAGGAAATGGAGGCCATATTTGAGAGCCAGGACAAGAAATTCATGAGTCAGGAGAAAAGAGTCCAAGACAGGAACAAGAAGATCAGGGAGATGAAGGCTGAGTTAGAGGCCAACGACTTCGAGCTTGAGAACCAGCAGGGAGTGATCGAGAGGCTTCGCTCACAGAAGAGAACTCTCCGTGCGAAGATAGAGGCCTTGACCACAAATGTGGATGAGTACAAGATCTCCATGGAGAATGCAGGTCTTACCCTTGTTAACATGGAGGTCGACATGGAGGAGTAGTATAGACTACTCGACTATCATTTGTCTATCATACTTTGATTATTGAGTCGTAATGACCATCTAACATGTGGATGGGTTGCTATTGTGTGTTTGCATTTTCAAAACTTTTGTTTATGTCGTTCAAACTCTATGTTAAATTGAGCTTGGTTATTGTGATTTTTTCTTTGTGATGTATTGTGCATGTTAAGCATCTATGGGTATCTCATTCTTATCCTTATTGAAACCACACCTGCCTCCCCGTCGTGCCAACCCCAACCAAAACAACAACAATAACGTCACTCCCGAGATGCAACAGTTGATGAAAGCTCAAGCTCAACTGATGTAGATGATGACGCAGTTCATGCAGAATTAGAATCAGAACAACAATAACAACAACAATCAGAACAATCCACCAGCATTTGACATGCTCACCAAATTTCTGAGATTGAGGCTTGCAAAGTTCTCGAGAACCACTGATCCAATGGTAGCCAATGACTGGTTACGTTCAGTGAACAAGGACTTAGTCACTGTCGGTTGCACCGATGAGGAAAAAGTCAGGTTTGCAACACATCTGTTCGAAGGACCAGCAGCAAGCTGGTGGGACAACTTTCAGATCACCACCCCTCTTAAGGATGTGACTTGGGCTATTTTTGAGGATGGATTCCGCACAGCTCACATCTCATCCGAAGTGATGAACTTGATGAAAAAGGAGTTCCACAACCTGAAACAGCGTCACCGTAGTGTGGCTGAGTACATTGAGGAATTCAACAATCTGCTATGCACTGGATGAAGTTGATACTAATGCTAAGAGGAAGGAGAAATTCCTCGAAGGACTCAACGATGAGTTGAACCTGCAGCTGTCTGTTGCCTATGTCCCAACCTATCAATCACTTTGTGACAAGGCTACCATCTTGGAAAAGAAGATGAAACAGGTTGAGGGCAGGAAGAGGAAGCATAGCTTTAATAAACACAGCTTGGGATCGTCTCACAAGCGTTCCCATCATGATGATAGTGGGAGTTCTGGATTCCACAAACATGGGAAGTACAATAGCCACCACAACCACAACCGTCATCATGACAACAAGCATCATCGCAATCATGACAATGACAAGTATAAGAACCACAAGAGTGGACACAAGAGCCACCACAGTGGAAGTGGAAATGGAAGTCAGCCTGTAAAGAAAGATCTTAGTCAGGTTGAATGTTTCAAGTGTAAGAAGATGGGGCACTATGCTAATGAGTGCCCAGAAAAGAAAGTTGAAGGTGCCAACAAGCCCAATCCCTTCCAAAAGGGACAAGTGAACCACATTAATGTGGAAGAAATATATGAAGAGTCTGATGTCGTGGCTGGTAAGTTCAAGCTCAATTCTTTTCCAGCACTTATTCTTTTTGATACTGGAGCATCACATTCATTCATATCAAGAGCATTTGTTGATAAAAATGGGCTTCCAGTTGAAACTATTGGGTGTCCTATAAAAGTAAGTTATCCCGATGGAGAAATGATAGTGAACTCTCGATGTCATGATCTACTGATAGAATTTGGGAAGTATAAGTTTCCAGTTAGTTTGATAATCCTAGATTCACAAGGATTGGAAGTTATTCTGGGCATGGATTGGATGACCAAGTATGAAGGAGTACTAGATTGTGCCAATCATACTATCACACTCACTACCTCGGATAAGAAACAAATTAGGTTCAAGTCCAACTTTGAATCTAAAGGGAGTAAGCTAAATTCTCTTAAGGGGGTTAGTATAGATAGTGTGCTAATAGTGAGAGAGTATCCGGATGTGTTTCCGGAGGAATTGCCTGGAATGACACCAGATAGAGATGTTGAGTTCCTGATTGAATTACTGCTAGGATCTGGACCAATAGCAAAGAGACCTTACAAGATGTGAGTTGATGAGTTGAAGGAACTCAAGAAACAGCTTGGAGAACAGTTACAAAAAGGATTTATTCAACCAAGTTCTTCATCTTGGGGTGAACCAATTCTGTTTGTTGAGAAGAAAGATAGAAGTCAAAGGTTGTGCATAGATTACCGCTCACTTAATGAGGTGACTATCAAGAACAAATATCCTTTGCCTAGAATCAACGATCTGTTTGACCATCTAGAAGGATCCCGTGTGTTCTCAAAGATTGATCTTCGATCAAGCTATTTTCAGCTTAAGATTAGAGAGCAAGACATACCGAATACTGCTTTCACCACTAGGTATGGTTTGTATGAGTACACCATGATGCCATTTGGTTTGACAAATGCACCAGCCTATTTCATGAA
The DNA here is from genome assembly GCA_910589765.1 of Avena atlantica. Lineage (NCBI taxonomy): Eukaryota > Viridiplantae > Streptophyta > Magnoliopsida > Poales > Poaceae > Avena > Avena atlantica. Next base: position 258,510,856 of record OU342736.1, read on the forward strand.
TATGATGAACAAAGTGTTCATCGAATTTCTTGACAAGTTTGTTGTCGTATTCATCGACGATATTTTGATTTACTCCAAGAGCAAGAAAGAGCACGAGGAACATTTTCCTTTGATACTTGAGAAGCTTAGGGAGCTCAAGCTATATGACAAATTCAGCAAGTGTGAATTTTGGTTGAATGAAGTAGGATTCCTCGGACGTATTATGTCGGGAGATGGTGTAGCTGTCGATCCCGCAAAAGTGTCAGCTGTAACAGAATGGGAATCTCCTAAGTCAGTGAAAGAAGTTCGTAGTTTCCTCGGCTTGGGAGGATACTATAGAAGATTCATTGAGAATTTCTCAAAGGTAGCTAAGCCAATGACCGAGTTACTTAAGAAAGACAAGAAGTTTGACTGGACTGAAGGGTGTGAACTCAGCTTCCAGGAATTGAAGAAGAGACCAGTGACAACACCAGTCTTATGTCTACCAGATTTAGAAAAGGATTTCCAAGTATATTGTGATGCATCTCACCAAGGATTAGGTGGAGTCTTGATGCAAGAAGGGAAAGTTGTGGCTTATGCCTCTAGACAACTCAAAACTCATGAAGTAAATTATGCTACTCATGACTTAGAGTTAGCTTCTGTTGTCCATGCACTCAAAACATGGAGACATTATCATTTGGGAAAACGATGTGAAGTGTTCACGGATCACAAAATTTTGAAGTATATCTTCACTCAAAAAGAAATCAACATGAGACAAAGAAGATGGATAGAACTCATCAAGGACTATGACCTAAGTTTGCAATACCACCCTGGTAAAGAAAATGTTGTAGAAGATGATTTAAGCCGTAAGGTTTATGTGAATGGCCTCACTAAGGGACAGTTACCAGATGATCTGTGTGCCGAATTCAAAGATCTCAGATTGGAGATAGTGCCTGAGGGACATCTCATGTCATTGGATGTTCAACCCACCTTGTTGGACAAAATCATGGAAGCCCAAAAGTTGGACTAGGAAATTGAAGAGATTAAAGTAAAAATTAGCAAAGGGAAAGCTAAAGGATTCCATGAAGACGAACATGGTACTTTATGGTATGGAAAACGTATCTGCATTCCGCAAGATCCGAAGCTTCGGAAACTAATTTTACAAGAAGCACACAAATCACCATATTCCATTCATCCGGGTAATACCAAAATGTACATGGATGTGAAGGAAAGATTTTGGTGGAATAATCTCAAGAAGGACATCGCAGAACATATTGCTTTGTGTGATGTGTGTAGTAGAGTGAAAGCGGAACATCAGAAACCAGCAGGATTGTTACAACCACTACCTATTCCTGATTGGAAGTGGGACAATATTGGCATGGATTTCATCACCGGACTGCCAAGGACTAGATCAGGATATGATTCTATTTGGGTCATGGTAGATCGCCTAACTAAAGTGTCTCATTTCATACCCGTGAAGACAACCTATACAAGTGCTAAGTTAGCCAAGATTTATATGAATAGGATCGTGTGTCTACATGGAGTACCCAAGAGTATTGTGTCAGATAGAAGAACTCAAATCACTTCGCATTTTTGGCGACAACTGCATGAGTCATTGGGAACGAGATTAGAATTCAACACTTCTTTTCATCCTCAAACCGATGGACAGACAGAAAGGACCAACCAGATTCTGGAGGATATGTTGAGGGCATGTGCCCTAGACTATGGTGCTAGTTGGGATGAAAGTCTGCCTTACGCAGAATTCTCTTACAATAACAGCTATCAAGCCAGTATTGAGATGGCACCGTTTGAATTTCTCTATGGAAGAAAGTGTACTACACCATTGCTATGGAGTGGTGTTGGAGAAAGAAATTTGTTCGGGACAGAACTAATCAAGGAAGCTAAAGAGAAAGTCAAGTTGGTAAAGGACAGATTGAAAATAGCACAGTCCCGACAGAAGAGCTACGTAGATCCAAAGCATAGAGAAGTCACCTATGAGGTAGGTGATAGAGCTTATCTTAGAGTCTCACCACTTCGAGGAGTGAAGAGATTTGGAGTCAAAGGAAAATTGGCACCAAGGTATGTTGGACCATTCAAGATTTTGAGTCGCAAAGGAGAAGTGGATATGAAATTGAGTTGCCTGAATCACCGTCTACCGTTCACAATGTGTTTCACGTAAGTCAGTTGAAGAAATGCCATCCGGAGATGGAAGAGACTTCTTTGAAGGATACTATACCTTTGGAAGAGGTTCAGTTGGAAAGTGATCTCACTTATGAAGAGAAACCTATCAAGATTCTTGACACTACAGAGAGAGTCACTCGCACTAAGACTATCAAGTTTTGCAAAGTTCAGTTGAATCATCATTCCGAAGAGGAAGCAACTTGGGAAAGACAAGATAACCTTCGGAAAGATCACCCTCACCTATTTGCTAGCCAATCCGAATCTCGAGGGCGAGATTCACCTTAAGGGGGTTAGATTTGTAACATCCCAAAAATCATGATTTGAAAAGTTTGCATATCATACATGCATTCATAGCATTTGGTCATTTCAAAAAAGATTTCAAAATAGGAAACCATGTTATGCCTATTATTTTATGCAAGTACGACAATGGTTTTATTTTTTACTTTCAAAGTAAGAGAATGCTTTGGTTTGATTAGAAATGTTTTAAAGTTGAATGCAAAGCTTGAACAAAGATGTTCAAAACAAAATTGAATATAAAACCATTTATTATGCCTAATATATATATCAATAAGGGCATGATTTTTTTTAAAGTGACAAAGAGAATTTAACCTTTTAGCAAGGTTTTATACTCAATTATATGCAAATATTTCACTACAAAAATCTAGAATTGATTTGAAATCAAAACCATTTGAATTTGATTTATTTTGGTTTCATGAAAATAGAATTAGAAAAAGAAAAAGAATAAAGAAAATGAAAAAGGCCGTCGCCACCTAACTAGCCCAGCCCCAGTTGCGGCCCAGCAAGCCCACCCGGGTTTTCCCTCCCCCTCTCTGTTTCTCACCGCCAACGCGCGCACCCACCCACTAACTGGTGGACCCCACTGCCACGTCGACGTCGTCGTCTTCAATCACGCGCCTAGACCCGCTCGCCGCAGCCGTTTCCCCCTTTGAATTCGCGATTGATTCCGAGTAAATGAGAGCGTGATTCTCGTCCCTGATCCTGCTACTTAAACCCCACGACCTCGGCTCCATTTTCCCCCACTCAATCACCTCTGAATGCCGCCACGCTGCTCGCTTTTCTCTTTGCACCGCCGCTGTCCCGACGAACTCCGGCGACCGATTGCGGTAAGCCTCGTGCGCGCCTCGCTCTCTGGCTCACGCGACCTTGTTCGCTATCGCCTTGCGCTTCTCCTAACGTTCGCTGTTTGTTTTATTTCGCACTCGAGCGTCGCCTCCATCGATGACCATGACACCCGACGCCAAGCTTCACTCCAGCGAGCGATTGCGTCTGTGTTCGTGCGCCCCAGCCTCGTCCACAACCATGTTGAGCTTCGCCTCATCACCGCGACCCTGTTAACCCCCTAAACCACCCCTCTTACCCCTAGCATCGCCGACAGAGCCATCGCCGCTGCAGCTCGCCATTCGTGCCGCCCGTTCGTGGCAGAGAGATCAAATCCGCTGGATCTAGATCCAGCGGCTAGGATTAGAAGAGAGAGTGAAGTGGTACGGTTTGATCTGGACCGTGTGATCTAACTTAGATCCAGCGGCTCGCGAGCGTGATTCGCACAAAGCGGTACGGGCCAATCAGATGGCGCCGCGTGTCAGGATTTTTTTTTTTAAAATCTAGATTTGAATTATTAGATGAATTAACTTGTAAAATTCATAACTTTTGTTCTGTTTATCCAAAAATGCGAATAATATATCAATGGATTCACAAAAATAAATCCTACACATCTATGGGCTTAGTTTTGTACTTTGTTTCTGTAAAAATGGAATTTTATGCAGAGACAATTGTAGGCTTATTTTGAGTATAAAAATTATTTAGAAAATGTTTTTAGGACTAATTTGAGTTTATTTAGTCTATAAAAGTTAAGTTTTGTGTTTAGTACTATTTACTTGTCTTGTTTGATTTAAGAAAATTCATCACATGACATTTTCATGCATTCATATATTTTTAATTGATTAATTTGAATGTAAATTTGGTGCTATCATTTTATGTGTAGATTTTGGTGCTAGTGGTGATTGTTATTGTGAGGATTGTTGCTACTCCCACAACTACCAAGGCAAGTGGTGCTTCATGTTTTTATCAAACTATTTTGACTATGAATTAGTGATATTTTGTATAGGGCTTGCATGATATTTTATTCTAAGTATCTATATGCTATGCTTTGGGAAATCCTAGTAGTTGTAGTCTTGGTAGAATTTTCTATAAGTTATGATACTTGTTATATTTTCATGCTTAGCCTAGCTAGTAACAAACAAGGGTGGATTATATACATGCTATGGAAAATATTGTTAAGTCTTTGACTTATGTTTTTGTTTAATAAAACAACTAAGTAAATGAATAACCTTGGTGGAATGGTATGTTTGGGTTATGTTGAGTGGTTACACAAGACCCATATCTATGGTATACCTTGTGTATCATATTTGTGGAAAGCCACCCAGGAATAAAGGTATTTGAGATACTTAGTGTTTAGAAGCTTCTAGTGCAACCACCACTACTAGAGAAAAGCCTATCCGAGGCGCACCAAAAAGCCTATCCGAGGCGCATATCACATGTGCCTCTAGCTTCAAGCCTCGGGTATTTTTTATGCGAGGCGCATCTGATATGCGCCTCCTATACTTCACATATGTGAGGCGCATATCGATATGCGCCTCGCATATGTGAAGTATAGGAGGCGCATATCCGATGCGCCTCGCATATGTTTCAGAATGCGGCTCGGGTATTTATAGTATATGCGCCTCGCATATGTTTCAGAATGCGCCTCGGGTATTTATAGTATATGCGCCTCGCATATGTTTCAGAATGCGCCTCGGGTATTTATAGTATATGCGCCTCCAATAGTATCCTATATGCGCCTCCGGTAATATTTTCGAAATTCAAGTTTTACAGACCACTATAAATAATAATATACAGATATTCAAATATAAAATATAGTCCACAGAATTTTTCAGAAACTTGCATTTTGCCAAAGCATAATAGAACCAACATGAATACAATACATTACACATCAATCATGACATACAAGTTCATACATCAAGTGTTTGTGCCACAAGTTCACACCTTCGATCGGTACAAGTTCACAATCACATTACACCTTCGAGTACAAGTTCACAATTCACATTACAACTCCAACGACATAGCTCTACCTAGATGAAGTAGAACACAACCTACAATGAAGAGCAACAAGGTGGTGATCACGAGGAAGTTCCTCCATTTCTTCCTTCCATGCCTCCTCCACTTCTCTTCCGCCACCTCTCTACTCGCATAGCCTTGGTAGTTGTTGCCCGAGAAGTTGTTCACTTGCTTCTGGCAGTCTTTCCACTCCTCGTACACACCTGGAACCCGACCGACGTACACGACATAACACCTCGGCATCTCCTACACATAATAAATATGATATTACTTATGTCAGTGGAAAGCAATAGCTATCAGTTCACAAAGATGGAATCATCGGCATTTCGAAGAAAAACAAAAAAAAGGCAAACCAAGAATGACTTGGATTAGTGCCTCATACTTAGATGGGCACGAAAATAACAATGCTCGCTATTTGATCTCATGCGGCAAGTAGAGTATATGCCCAAATTACTAGTCTACTTGGCACACAAGATCAAACAACGGCATAGTCATACACGTGACACCACAACACGTTCTAATCATCGGCATTTCGAAGAAAGACCAAAAGAAAGCAAACCAAGAATGACATGGATTAGTGCCTCATACTTAGATTGGGCACGGAAATAACAATGCTCGCTGTTTGATCTCGTGCGGCAAGTAGAGTATATGCCCAAATTACTAGTCTACTTGGCACACAAGATCAAACAACGGCATAGTCATACACGTGACACCACAACACGTTCTAATCATCGGCATTTCGAAGAAAGACAAAGAAAGCAAACCACAAGAAAGTAGGGAAGCAATGACAAATGAAAAACAACAAGCACTTAAAATAGTTCGTAACACAAATAACTAGCTAGTGTCTCTCACAATCAAGTTCAACGGTTGACGAAACATATTCTAGAGGTTTTGCTAGGCAAGTTTAACACAGTGATAAGAGGTTACAACACGAGTTCGGAACTAACAGCTAGGTACCCAGGCAATGCAATCATGAAGTCTTCTTCGGCTCTTGAGTCGGCTTTGGGGGGGCATTGATGAAGCCCGACCGAGTTTTCGCCATTTGCATGAACATCCTGCCGTCACCCTGCTGCGCTAAGCGTTCGTCTATCTCCCTGTTGGACGGTGTATAGCCGCCGTGGAAGGTGCCTCCGGCTTTTATGACTCCCTGGTACACGATTGTCGCGATCTCCTCCTGGATGTTGAAGAAGTGTTGCCTGAGGTTGCGAGCTTGTATGCATGCAAGCTTTTCAGCCCACTTCACGAGGTCAGATGGCAGCGTTTTGGTCTCCATGTCATTGAAGAACGCCTTCATGTGGTAAATGGCGTAGAAGGCATCCTTCCCACTGCCAGGCGGCTGTTTGACGCAGGCAAACTTCGTCGTGTGGCGGAACACGTGCGCGCCGAACTTTACATGTGGCCTTGCCGGTTTGATGCCTCCCGCTGCGACGTAGCCGGTGAGAGCGCCATCAAGAATTTTCTTGATATTGGTGTAGTTTTTTTGGATCACACTGTTTGAGTCGAGGTACAAGGCTGTTGAGTGTTTCAAATTCAAGCTTATGAGCACACAGCCTGTCCGATCATCCTCCGTGATGGGATGGTAGGGAAGGAGAATCACATCCTTGTCCGAGTATGTTTGCAGGAAGTTTGAGAGGTAGTCGGTCGCCAGATCTATGGCCTCAGCATCTTTCAGGACGGCGTCACGCATGAAGTAGGGATCCACTATCTGGATGCCCGGGATCTTGTCTCTGGTGATCTCCATGGCCATATTGAGGGAGAACAGACGGACCAGGGTATTGTGCAGTCGAAACCCGTTCAACATGTCAAACAGGTCGTTATGCCGCACGTAGAAGATATCCCCGGGGGGTACAGTGACGAAGCACGGCATATGAGAAGGCACCTTAGCCTTGAAAACGAGGTACGACTGATCGTTTTCGCGAATGCGGCACTCCTCAATTGTGAGACATCCATAATGAATACTATGCATATGCGAGCCTGCGACCTCGAGCATCGATTTACACATCATCGGTACACCTGCCACGTGCTGCTGATTCCTGGCTTGCCCCACAGCACCGTCCCGGAAAAGAGGATTTGGATCCTGGCCCCGATCACCCTTATGCTTCCTTTTGCGACCCTTCTTGCTCTTTACGACTTCGGCCACTGCGTTCACCTCACCGACCGTCTTCTGGAGGGTGCCGGGGCTGATCAAAGGAACTACTGGCCTTGGAGGCTCGGTGAAGGGGACAAGTGGCGGCGTCTCCTGACTAGTTGGGAAGAGACGCACCTTGCAAGGGGGTTTCGCTGGTGCTGGTTGGGTCTCGGCAACTTGATGTGTGCCTGATGGTCCCGGCTCATACAAATCAGAAAACCTTGTGTTAACAAACTGGTCACCGTAGTTCGGGTCAATTTCTTCATCATCATCGGGATTCTGTGCCATGTTGTCCAAGTCTCCCATCTCGAAGTCTTCATCATGTGCTGGTTGTGCTGCCTCTAGGGTGATGTTGAGCTGGTCCTCTGTCCCCAAACGGATCTGGCTCTTTGGCCATAGGTACAAGTAGCCGAAGCCGGTATTGAGGACCGCTGCCGTGTCGTCATCATCCCATCCTTGAGGTTGAGAGGGAGGTTCCACTTGCTCGTAGCCCGGAAGCACCATACTGTATTTGACCCTCATCATGTCAGGTGGCATTGTGACATTGTGCATTTTGCGGTTCTCTGGTTGAACAATAGTACCCTTGGCAACATCCATCAACTGGCCGCCCACCCAATGCATTAGAGTGCAAGGAGTGTCTCCCTGCGAAAGATCGACATGTAGGCCGAGCGTTAGAAAAACATAGATCAAGTCATCGGTGTGGCTGAGCCTCCCAACTCTCGCTTTAATTAGTTAGTTACCTTGAGGGCATCAAATTCGGCCAATGTCGAGGCACCGACACCGACAGGCTTGAGCACGCAAGTGGCGGAGTGGCTGCCTGATGGCACGGTGGTGCGGGCCGGCGCCTTCGCCGCAGTGGGCAAGTTAAGCTCCGGAGCTAGAGGAGTCTCCACCACCACCAGCCCTGCTGGAGGAGTCACCAACGCCTCCGGCCGCGCCACATTGTCCGATTGGGCGCTGTTGAGGTTGGGAACCGGTGGCGGCCCCCGTTTACCACCCTTCTGCCACTTGTTGTACTTTTCCATGTAGACGGGAAGGATGGTGTTGAGCTTCTCGTTCACTTGTGAATGGACTTGTGACTGGACTTGTGACTGGACTTGTTCTTGGAACTTTGTCTCGGCAGCCGACACAGCCTTGTTCACGGCATCTTGGACAATATTTGGAAAGGCTTCCACCTGTTCCCTTAGGAGTTTTACCTCAGCGCTTTCGGCCTTCTTGCCCTTCCGCTCCGGGGTGCCATAGTACTCGGACCATGATATGCCGCCAAAGCCGACCACACGACCAGCCGACGGGGCCGCCAGGGGATCGACACTCTTGGTCCGGTTCAGCGCCCTATTAAAAGTGGTGTCCCACTTGGCGACAGGCGGTGGCGCTGACCCCTGGGATGAGGAGCTCCTACACTCCTCGTCCTGCGCACAAGGAACACGAAGCATTTGATCAGAAAACTGGACTTCATTGATTAATCATGAATGCAATTAATCGACTTGCATGCAAACTACTTACATATTTTTGCATGAAGTCCGTCACCCTCGGAGCAAAGGGGCCGGCGGGCTCCGAAGAATAATCAGAACCCCCTTTCTTCGGCGGGGCAAACCGGGCCCTGACGAAGTTCTTTGCCTGCTCCTCCTTTATGTCGTCAAAGGTACGTGTCAACCCCTTTGCACGAGCGTCGGCGTCCTCCTTATCCCATTTGGGCCTCGCGGCTCTATAACCGCCGGAGCCGAGATGGTGGGTACCAATGTTTCGGGATCTCATATTCTTGCCCTTCTCAGTCCTGGCCTTGCCCAAGGCGGAGTTACATCTGGCCTTGAAAACATTGTAGTCTTCTTCCTTGACCAGAGGCTCCTTCTTGACGAGCTCTGGATAACTTAGCTTCTCCTCGAAAATCAGATTCTTCACCCGAGCCTTCCAATTTGACAAGGCCTTGGTCATCCTCCCGAGGGCATACTTGTTCACCGGATTCCCTTTGAGATTGTCATTATTATACTTGTTTTCCTCATCACCCGGGAACGCGTATCTTGCGTGCAGCTTCCGGAAAAGCTGGATGAGGAAACCCCTGTTCTCTTCGGCCTTCAGGTTCTCCATGTTGATCTTGACGGTGTTCCGGAGGATTGCCGTGAGCTGGTTAGAGTAACCCCCAACAAATTCTTCTGGCTCCAAAGGCGCACCTTTAGGGCTCACGCTTGTGATGATGGACCTTTTGAGGTCGACCACGATCGGGGTCCGATCCTTCCGAGACTTCTTCGATGCGCTACCACCGTCTGTAGTAGCTTCACCGCCGCCATCAATGGTAGTGGCGTCGCCATCGGCGTCGCCATCGGCGTCCCCCATCTCCTCATTGCCCGACGAGGTATCCTCGTCCTGCTCCATCTCGTCATCCCGCGGAACAAATTCCGGGGCCTCTAGGGATTCCATCTCCTCCTGCTGCTCCCAAAAGGGCTTCTGGCTAGAAGGGCCCGGATCCGACATTTCTAAACACACAAATAAATGAAACTAATAAGCACAAAAATTCACAGAAAATTTTGGCATGAACTTTGCTAATTTTCTATGTCTAGGAGTGCCAGAAATTCGCCGGAACGGAAATGAATCAACATTCCGGCGAAACATTGGCAACTCAAAAAGAAAAACCTGCACAAAAAGGATCAAAACACAGCCATCATCACAGCCATTTTGCTAGCGTACATACACAAACACCATGTATATATATCATGCTCCAGGCCATACATACACAGAGGCACCATGTATCATCTGTTTGCTTGTCAACAACCTGAGCATGAATAGTACAGTTACCAGGAACTAAAGGAATAAATGATCAGAAGCTCAAATGTACAGAACTACATGGAGAAAAAAAGCACCATGTATCATAAGCTCAAATGTACAGAACCTGATAACTGCATGAATAGTACAGTTATCAGAAGCTCAATGTCCCAAACGAGGTGATTTAGTTTCACCAAAACCCATGGGAATAATGCCCAGCAGAACACCAGAAAATCCTAGAGGTTTTGCTAGCCATTCGTGCAAGAAACATGGCAAAACCAGGTCAGAAAGACCATATGGTCTCGCCAAGGACAATCTAAACAACATGCCCAACCGTGCCCAAAGTTAGGTATGCTACTTGAACAGCTGCTACCCTCTCAGCGGCTAGCAATCATCAAGAGTAAAGTTGGAGACACTAGGAAGAAGACAGTAATTGTACATTCAGCAACTACAAGCGCCGAACGAAGCATGATTTGACCCAGAACCCTCCCTGGAACATTGTTGCCTGGTAATCAAAATTTACAAGGATTTGCCCAACAGTACAAATAAAGCAATAGACTGGGCCAACTAGAGCGCAAGCAACTTGAAGGTGATAGAGCTTTTCATTTTACTAGTTCCCAGCAAGGGAAATGCATAAGATGGATCGACATGGAAAGAGCAGGAAACCTGAGAGCCGTCCCAAACTTGTCCCCAGTAGACACTGCCAAGCGAGCCTTCTCCGATCTTGTTGTCGTAATTGAAGCTGTTTGTCCCCAGTAGACACTGCCAAGCGAGCCTTCTCCCTCAACGAGAACACCCACCTGATCGATCCGCTGCGGTCGTCAGTCCTGAAAAGCCAAAGCCATGAAATACATGGTGAGCACGAACTCTCCAAGTATAGAAACATGCATTTAAGTTTTTTTTCTTAAAAAAATTCCCTTGGACTGTTAACAACAATTCGTTTGGTCCTAATTCCTAGATCAATCTTACATAATCCAAGAATGTAAAATCACCGAGGTCACGCCAGGAGAATGCATCCAAATTAGGAGCCCTCCCAATTTTCGTTCTATGTCAATACTACTACTATGTTACTACTAGCAGAATACTGTAGAATTTTCACAGTGAATTGCATGATACTTGGTTGCAAACGAGGGGCAATCATATACTTTTCTGAACATATTCTGCATTCCGTCAATTACTGAACATCGGAACAGCGATAAACAGTAACAGGGAAATGCATCAGTAATTATATTACCAATGTTGATGGTGGCTTGGCGTGAGATGACTTCAGGCGACAGCGGGTGGAGATTGGTAACGTCGAGCTTGCTTAGGTCCTGCTTCACCAATCCTGGATCCTCCGTTCTTGGAACTGAAAAACGATAAATAAGGTTACATATCACGTTGTGTCCTGAACTCCTGTACTCCCGTTCACCAGTAACTCTAGAGTAACTGCAGTAGAACAGAAGACGCGCTGCGCACTCAGAGCCTGCCCGCAATCGGCGGCGACAGCGTGCGATTCGCCGCGCTCTGGAACCTACCAAGCTTGGTTTCCAATCCACGACCTAGAACGTCCACCAGCTCCTAGCTACGAGGATGACGTACGATTCCAGAGACTCCAGTGCTTGGCCCTCTCCCTACGCGCGGTGGACGTTCATGATGCCCCCTAGCTAGCGCCTCTTGCAGGACCCGCAGGTGTATAGGACGAGGACGACCTCTGCGCAGCCGCCGGCCACGGCACGCCGCCGCCGGAGATGTTCCACGCTGGTGCCGGCCGCAGCAACAGTACTAGCTAACCAGGAGGAGGGGGACAAGGAGAGGAGGCGCGAGAGGACTCACCTACTTGCCGGCGAGCGGGCGGAGCGGCAGCGGCTTGGCGCCGGCCGGGGAGTTGCACCGGGGGAGCGACGACGGTGGCCGTGCCGAGGAGCGGCGCCAAGGACAGCGGTGGCTTGGCGCCGGCCGGGGAGCTGCGCCCGGGGAGCGGCGACGGCGGCGGCGGCGGCAGCGGCTTGGCGCCGAGGAGCTGCGCGCGCGTTGGACTACGGGGTGGAGAGAGGCCGTCGATTTGGATAAGCTAGACACTATCGATTGGAGCACATTGCAGGGAAGAAAAGGGGCGATGGGTGCCGGTTATGCGAGGCGCATATCGCAAAGTGCGCCTCGTATAATATTACGCTAAGCGCATCTGGGCTAAATGCGCCTCGCATAATATGCACTCCTAGATAAATAGGGCAGTGCGCAAGTTTCTATCAACTATCACATAGCAGCCTAGTGGTAACATGCCTTGTCCTTCACTGCTGGCCACCCAAGTTCGAATCCTAAGGGGGCCAATTTTTTGGAATTTTTTTAAAGGCCAATTTTCATGTAAAAGCATACAAATATGAACTATAAAATATACTACAAATATTTTAAATATTCAAATATTGCTAAAACAACAAAAGTGAGTATTCTCAATGAATGTGTCTTGTCGATACATAATATTCTCAATGCAATATTATTATAACACACACATAATGAAAATTAAGAATGTTTTGATACATAATAGTAGGCCACACACACGACGGTTCTTGACAATGGTCGGAGCGCGCTAGCGTTTCTTGACAATGGTCGTCTTCTTGCCCTTCTTTGTCGCGGTTGCATAGGTTAGGTCCGGGACGTCTTCACTACTTCTCTTGAACGGAAGTCCTTTCTTAGGTAGGGTTGTGGTGTACGGTGTTTGGTTGCCATACCCGTCTTCTATCTTCGGGTCACCGTTCTGGTCAAAGTCTTGCTCGTTGGCGACTCCATCCATTCCGATAATGCTCCTTTTGCCTCTCCTGACGACAACCCGGCTAGGCTTTGACGGGTCTTTGATGTACCAGCATTGGTCGACTTTGCTAGCCAAAACCCAAGGCTCATTTCTTGCGGGTGCGTTCGCGCTGGTGGTCTTTGACGGTATAACCATCGTGGTGAAATACCGGTCTTCTTTCTCGACGCTCTTGGCCCACCTGACACGGAACATCGGCACCTTCTCTGTAACATAGTCGAGCTCCCAAATCTCCTCGATCCTTCTGTAGTATCTTTCCGGGATGTCGCCGGTGTAGAATATCCCTGTTACCCCTGAGTTCTGGTAATCGCAGTTATTGTCTTTTTCCTCTGTGTAGAAGGTGTATCCGTTGATATCGTAAGCCTGATAGGTCATGAGGTTGTGCGAGGCGCCCTGTGAAAATGAGAATATGAGTTTATCTTCCTCCGAGTACTCGCCCTGCGGTGGATTAGCTATGACCTTCTCCCTAAACCACCGCGTGAAACCGGAGTTGTGCTCCTTGATAACATCTTCCTCCCTCGGGACCTGGCGCCCCTGATCAGCGTAATTCTTCTTGATAAACTCTTTGTGCTCATGTATGTATGGATCAACCACCTGCAGGTGTTGCAGCGCGACCAGGTTTGCTCTTTCAAAGTCCTTGGTTCGGCCCTCCATGTCGACATGCTTTGCACGTCGACCCTCGCGGTGACCCCATCCAGCGAGCCTCCCGAGGTGCTTGTTGAATGGCATACCAAGAGGGGTCTCGGTTTGTAGAAAGTTCGAGCAGAAAGAGATGCACTCTTCGGCCAGGAAGCTGTTTGCTATGCTTCCATCTGGACGGGACTTGTTCTTAACGTATCCCTTGATGTGTCCATTGAGCCTTTCGAACGGCATCATGCTTCGCAGAAACGCAGGACCGAGTTGGACGATATCCTCCACGACATGGAGAAGCAGATGAAGCATGATGTCGAAGAAAGCGGGGGGGGGGGGGGAATAGATCTCGAGCTCGCACATTATCACCACGATCTCGTCCTGTAGCCTCGTGAGCTGCTTAATGCATGCCTATCGACTTCCGAGAGATGACGTCAAAAAAGTTGCAGAGGCCAAACAGTGTTTCACGGATGTGCTTGTCCATTATACCTCGGATCGCGACCGGGAGTACCTGCGTCATTAGCACGGCGACGTCGTGAGACTTCATCCCGCTGAAGCGTTGCTTCGCCTCGTCTAGCCATCTGCTTATCTTCCCTGCATAGCCGTTCGGAAATTTGACTCCGAGGAGGCACTTCATAAACTGTATGGCCTCCTTCTTACTCAGAGTGAAGCAGGAGGCCTTGAGCTTGACCTCTCCCTTCTTAACCTTTTTCCCCTTGCGACGACGGCTATTCTGTGTTCCTGTCTCCTCCACCTCGTCCTCCTCCTCATCATCGCTAGGTGGTGGTTGAAGTTCATCCCTGATGCCCATATGCTTAAAGTCGTTCCTTGCCTTCGGCCCATCTTTTGTCTTGTCGGTGTTAAGGAGGGTGGCAAGCAGACTCTCGCCCACGTTCTTCGTGATATGCATGAGATCAAGGCTATGAGGCACGCGGAGGATCTTCCAGTATGGCAAGTCCCAGAAAACAGACATCGCCTTCCATACCTTCAGCAACGGCTCTGGCTTCTTCTAGGTCTTTCCTGGCGCAGGGCACTCCTTCCAGTTATTCAACAACTTGTAGATTTCCGCGCCACTCTTCTGGTGTGGGATTCCTCGGAGCTCGATCGTCCCATCGAACAGATGTCCTAGCTTTCTCCAGGCGTGATTCTTGGGAAGCCACCTCCGAGCCCCAAGGAACACGGTTTTCCCGGACCCGGGATCTTTCTGTAGCTGGCGGTACGTTGTATTATCCTTGCACCTAACGCACCCATAGAATCCTTGGACCACCTGCCCCGAGAAGTATCCGTAACCAGGATAGTCTTGCACCGTCGTGATTACCGCCGCTCTCATGTCAAAGTACTCTTGTCTCGAGGCGTCCCATGTACGGGCTCCTTCTTCCCATAACGTGGCCAACTCCTCTTTCAACAACGTGAGATACAGATTGATGTCTGTACCAGGTTATTTTGGCCCTTGAACGAGCATACTCATGGTTACGTACTTATTCTTCATGCACAACCAGGGAGGGAGGTTGTAGATCCATACAAACACGGGCCAGGTGCTGTGTGTGCTGCTCTGGCTTCCAAACGGATTGAGTCCGTCAGTGCTCACGCCCAGCCTGAGGTTCCTTGACTCTTTCCCAAAATGTTGGTAATATTGTAGGTCCAACGCCTTCCACTGGCAAGCATCCGAAGGGTGCCTCAACATTTCCTCCTTCTCCGGATCATCGTCTTCCGGCCTCTTTCTTTCCGCGTGCCAGCGCATGAGCTGTGCTTCCTTAGGGTCTGCGAAATACCGCTGCAAACGAGGAGTTAGAGGAAAGTACCACACCACCTTCCTAGGAGCTTTCTTGGTCCCTCTCTTGTATCGAGAGGTCTTGCACACCGGACACGTGGTCTTCTCCGCGTCCTCGCCCCGGTAGATGATGCAATCATTTATGCAGACGTGGTATTTCACGTGCGGTAGATTGAGAGGGCACACGACTTTCTTCGCCTCAGCGATATTAGTCGGACATGTGTTCCCCTTCTTGGGAAGAATATCGTGCCAGAATACAATGTTGTCGTCGAAACATTCGTCGGTCATTCTGTGTTTCGCCTTCATCTCTAGAGCCCTAAGCTTACATTTAGACGGGTATCCCCGTCGTTGCATCCGTCAAACAATGGAGTGACCGCGTCTTTCTCCATTTGCTCCAGTTTAGCCTTCTCTCTACCGGCGGCTCTGGCGTTACTCGTCTCCTTGAGAAGCAGATCTTGGACATGAGGGTCTCGCAACCAGCTCGAATCATGGTCGGCACCACCTTGATCATCTTCGTGTCCATGCCCGACGCCACCTTGATCATCTTCGTGTCCATGTCTAGTGCCACCACCCTGATCTTCGTGATCGTGACTGGCGTCTTGATCTTCGTGATCATCACTGGCATCTTGATCTTCGTGATCATCACGTATCCATCGATTGTAGCCATCCATGAAACTACGTCGAAGCAGGTGCGACTCCAGCATTCCGGAATCATGCCTTATCAGATATATCAGCTTGCAGTCCCGACATGGACATCTTATCTCTGTCTTGTTTGCACGTTCCATGTCGGCCCTCGCGCATGTCATCCACCTATCCACGCGGGCTTTGTTGATCAGTGGTCGGACCATGGCCGCCTGCGTGGTACAAAGAGCAAGAGAATAATTAGAGCATATATGGACGTGGATCGCCGGAAAAATTCGGCATGACCTCCCCTAAAAAGAGGACATCCGCGAGTGCCAGAAATTCGCCGGAAAAGAAATAAATCGACATTCCGGCGAAACATTGGCATCTCAAATAAATCCCTGCACAAAAAGTAGCACCACAACACAATCAAATAGTCGGTGTCTCCGACAACGCGCATACATGCAAGCAACGCCTTCACGCTTCCTCCAACAATGACTTGCGCAAGAGAGCCGGAGGAGAAGTAAATGGACATGTTGTAGATCTAGAGGAGCAAGAGACTTCACTTACATATGGGTGTCAACCAATGGATGTTGAGCAAGCTTCGAAGGTGAATCAATGGGGGAAATGAGGTGGGGAGGAGGAGGGGGGCGACCAGATTTGTTTTGGTGGAGGAGGAAGAAGTGACACAAGTGAGTGGGGTGGTAGTTGCCTCCATGTGCAAAAAGCTGGAAAAAGTGGTGCCAGCTTATGCGAGGCGCATATTGCACAATATGCGCCTCCTATAATTCAAACTATAGGAGGCGCATATAGCAATATGCACCTCGCATATGCAGCCACCTACCAGCGCCCGGGCCCGCATGAGTTACTTGAGGCGCATATGGCCATATGCGCCTCGCATATTGTCAAATATGCGAGGCGCATATGCCCAGAATGCGCCTCGCATATTCGTGCACCTACCAACACGCGGGCCCACACAGAATATGCGAGGCGCATTCTGGTCATATGCGCCTCGCATATTGTCAAATATAGGAGGCGCATATAGCCATATGCGCCTCGCATATTCGTGCACCTACCAACACGCGGGCCCACACAGAATATGCGAGGCGCATTTTGGTCATATGCGCCTCGCATATAGTCAAATATAGGAGCGCATATAGCCATATGCGCCTCGCATATTCGTGCACCTACCAACACGCGGGCCCACATAAAATATGCGAGGCGCATTCTGTCTATATGCGCCTCGCCTATCTGATATATAGGAGGCGCATATGACGAGAATGCGCCTCGCATAATATGGGGCTGCTAGATTCTGTCCGTACAGGGATTATAGGAGGCGCATTCTTATCATATGCGCCTCGCCTATTTTTATACAAGAGGCGCATATCGCAATGTGCGCCTCGCCTATTTTTATAGGAGGCGCATATGCTAAATGTGCCTCGCATAAGCATGTCTCCTATAGCCTTTTCCCTAGTAGTGCACATGGCATATGGGTTCTGCCTTGATCATATAGGTTGCAATAACTTATCCAGATGGACAGAAGGTGGTAGGGGTGATAGGATTGGAACGCGTACATTTGGTATATGTGAAGGCTTCTGAAAGATCTCGTCTCGATGCATGTCGAGTCTTGTGGGGAAAGAGCACCACCTCTCGAGAAGGAAAAATCTAAGTACTTAGCCGAGTCCCCGGCAACGGACAATTTGAGCATCAGACATTGAAGCTATCAAGGATCTCCTCATCCCAATATCTAAGTTAAAAACTTGTGGTTGAACAAGGGTAAAGGTTCACCAATATCTATTGGTGGTTCCTTGGGATTTTTGTCAAACAAAAACTTAGTGTTTTCAACTAATAGGCAAAACCTATTTTGAGCAAAGCAAGCCTAAGCTACAGTGGCATCCCGCAAAACCACTACTAGAAAATCGCGTTGAATTTGTGCATTGCATCGTCATCATCATGCATTGTTTGCATAAAACTATATTCGCAAAGGCCATTTTGTTTTCTAAAACGCCCCCTCTTTATTCAAACATCAAAACCGGGTCCCCGGATTATTTTGTTTTGTCCGCTGTCGGATTGCAAAAGCGCTGGTTGAAATAAATAATTTAATTATATTATTTTAGTGGGGAAGTCGAACGGGCCAATCGACCCGAACGACCACCCCCGTACAAAACAGATCGGCCCACCCCATTAATCCTACAGCTACCAAACCTATCCTACCCACCCCAGCCTCCACCTCACCCCACCCTATATCAACTCGCCACGTCACCTCTCCCTCCCCCCAGCCTATCAAACTATGCCACCTCACCTGGCCTAACCCACTCCCTCTCAGGCACACACACCACACAAACCACCCACACCACAAACGCACACCACACACACCAACCGCCTGGGTCCCACCCCGCGGGACCCATGCTTTGGCCCCACCGCTCCCTCTCCTCTCCTCGAGACCGTCCCTCCCCTGCTCTTCTTCCCCGCCTGGCACCCACGCGGCCGCGTCGCCCCCTCCCCTCGCTCGCTAGCGCAGCCGCCTCCCTCCCCTTCTCTCCTCTCCTCCGCTCGCCCCGCAGGCCCCCACCAGCCGCCCCTGCTTCTCCTCTTCTCCCTTCTCGCCCGCCGCTCGCTGCGCCCTCTCCCTCCGGCCACGAGCGCCGCCGAGCCGCGCCCCGTCGCCCCGCCAGGCTCGCCGGAGCCGCGCCTCCTCCGGTCCCCTCTGCCCCACCCGCGTCCCCGCCGGACTTCCCTCACCGCGTCGCCCTCCGCCGCCAGCGCTCCCGCGGGCAGCCGCCGCCGCTCCGCTCAGGCTCGCCCGCGACCGGCCGTCGCTCAAGCTTCCCCCGGCCTCCTCCACTCCGAGCTCCACGCCCAGCGCCTCCTCCCCGTCGGCCACGCTCGCCACCGGCCCCGACCTGCGCGCCTCTGGCCGCGGCCGCCCGCCCCAGCTCCTTCCCGCCGCCCGCCGGTCTTCCCCCTGGCAGCCTCCGCGCCGGCGAACCAGGCCGCCGGTCCCCTTCCCCGACCCGCGCGTCCGCGCCTCCCCGCGAGCCTGCGCCGCCCGCAGCCCCGCCGGCCAGCCTCGCCGCCGGACGCCTCCGCTTCGCCGGCCACGGCCCGTCCGGCCTCCTCCGCGCGCCCGCCGGCCACCCTCCGGGCTACCTCGCCTCCCCCTGCCTCGTCTGCGCCTCGGCCGCCCCCGACAAGCACCTCGCCGCCGTCCGCCGCGCCTCTCTCGCCGACCCGCTCGGCTTGTGTATGTGTGTGTATGTTGTGGCACTCGCGGGCCTTCAAGAACTCCATCACCGAAACCTCGAACCTCCGACACGGAGCGGCGATGCATGACCTTGAGAAGGCCGACACGGTCCAAGATCCCTGGAACGCCAAGACCATCTACTCGGGTCCGAAGACCGATCACGGTGCGCCCGAACCCCGTCAGAACACGCAAGACCCCTGGCGCTTGACCGAGGGAACCTCGTCGAGAAACCCAGGTACCAGAGGTCGACATCAGACCGAAGCATCAAGGCTCCTTCACGGATCTCAAGTTCTCCGTCTCGGACGCCAAGATTGCCACGGGAACGCTTCCGAACGCTCACACCGACTCGATGGAGCGGGCCCGACAAGACCCTCGCAACGGCAAGACCGACCCCGTGGGACCCGACAAGACCTTCGCGACGACAAGAACGGCATCGACCCGGAAGAATCCGACGCGCCCCGACACCGACCCAAGTCCTGCTTCCCGGACGCGACAAGAACTACCCCCGTTATCCGAGAACGATCCCGTCGAGACCGATCCGTCGAACCCTGGACCCTGAGACCGACCCCGAACCCCGGAACCTCAAGTTCGTCGAGCCCCCCTAATGTGTGCCCCTTATCCGAGAACCCTATTTTTATAAATGCCATATTTATAAATTGTTGCATATAGAATTGTCCATGCATGCATCCTTGTCTGTGGTTTGGGGGCCTTATGCCGGTTCACCTAATAATTAAATATGGGGTCCATATGCGGGCAAATCTAGCCTTATATTGGCCTCATTTAAACTTGTGTAGCGAACCGGTGATATATTCTGCCTTGTTAAACAACATTTAAATTGCGGGTTAGCTAAATAACTTGAACCATCTAAGTAATGTCGGGACCCCGGTTCCACTTAACTTGATCTAATTGCACCGCATATTTGCCATGCCATACATCATACATGCATCATGCCGATCTTCTGCTGTAGTATTAAATATTGCATCCGGTGTTATTCTAGTGTTTTGCTTCTTCGCGGATAAGGCCGTTAAGTTGATGTGAGCTTCGCCCCGATCTTCGGTTGAACCTTCGACAATGTTTTCAGGCGAGCATCTCCCCCTTTCTACCTATCTTACTTTATAGTATTTACTCCCTCCTATTGATCTATTGCTATCTGTGTTGCGATGCTCTAGTTTCCGTACCCGTGATATCCCTTTGCAGCGTTATATTGCCTTGGACACATCCTATTACCTGTTGTTTGGTAGATAGTTGGACTTGCGCGTCGTAGTCGCTTGCTCAAGTGCTGTTGCGTGTCGTCCAGTGCCACAGTTGTTGATGTATTGCCGCATGTTGATGTTGGAGATGATCCTAGTTTTACTTATCGTTCACTTTAATTCCTGTTTAACAACTAAAATTGAAGTAAGCAGAGGCATCGGTGGGTGATAGATAATATTTGGTTTCCGAACGCCCACTTGTGTCCCGTAGGACCCCGAGTACTTGATACCTGTTCCTTGTTTTATCGCGCTATCCACATCCGGGAGGTATATGGGACCCCCTTGAGCCAGAGCTTGATTCAGTCTTATTTCTTGGGGCCACAAACTAGTTTGAGGTTTTATTTAATATCCTGTACTTATGCCATGCTACTTCTGTATTTACAATTGTGCGAGGAGCACACTGTACTGTTTAGGTAAGCGGAGTGTTTTCGCGGTATCGACAAGCCCAGCCACACTTTCGGGTTCCCAGTCGTTTACAGCCATTGTCGCAAACCTTGAGTCCGTCTCGGAGCTTGCTTACTTTGTTGCGGGTCTACTCAATGGGGTGGCCCCCGGAAATAATTCTGAATCCTGTGATTGCTTAGTCGTGAAAGCCTCATTGGGTTTTGATTTGGTTTTTCCGAGGTTGATCGAGCGTGTGTTGCTATTGGTGCACCCCGGCCGGGTAAAACTTTCTGAAAGCCGTGTCCGCGGATATGGACGACTTGGAGCACAGTATCTCGATCATAGACAAGCATAACTAAAGTTTATTGCTATAAATTTGACTTTATAATGACTAGTAATCAGCTTCACTATAATGGAATGGCTAAATAATACTGCCCACAATTGCTTGTTTGGAGTGTCGCTTGCGACCATTGTACCTGACTAGTAAGTACTGCCACTACAACGGAATGGCTAAATAAAAGTACCAACAACTGCTGGGTTTTGGGTTATCTCATGCTAATTGTATCTGACTAGTAAGTGTTGCCACTATAACGGAATGGTTAACTAAAAGTGCCCACTGCTTACTTTATCAGGATGATTATCTAAACCTGACTAGTAAAGCGCCGCAACTATAACTAAATAAATAAAACTGCCAACGGTGTGAGTTCCTCGGTTGACTTCCTTGATTGGTCTCGAGGGGGAAACGCTAGGATGGGTTTGTTTGTTGGTAGAATCTGGTTGGTTCCGAATAGGTCTTTCTTATCCCTCTCTGATAACCGCCAGTAGTATCGAGTCCCTATAGGTTGTTTAGTGCATGCTGCCGCTGCCGCTTCAGTCCACCATACCTTTGTAGGCGAGGACCGCCGAATTCTAGTCTCGCCGTGTACTGGCCTCAGTACTGACGCTCCTTCTTTTTCCTTTGCCCTTTGTCGGCACCCCTTTTGTTTAAGCAGGTTTTGAGATCGACGCCGTTAGCAGGGTTACCCTTCCGGCTTGGCCTGGGCAGGGTTATGGACGCCATTGGTTATTCTTCAGGGCTCTTAGCCCCATTTGCCTCTTGTCCGTAGTCGGACGCTGTATTATTTTCAAGGTGATTTGGATCTTTGTACATTATATCTGTATTCTTGACTCTCTGGGTCGCTGTTATATATATCTGTTCTGTGGGTCCCATCGAGGACTGTTGTGTAATGTTATTACTTCGTTTTCCACCCGCACAAAAGTGCCTGGTGGGCACCTTTGAATCGTTTCTATGCGGGTTTGGCGGGTTTCGCTAAAACTTGCATAGGTCCGATTCTGAGGGTGTTACAGAGTGGTATCAGAGCTCAGCAGTTGCGATACCCCACAAGTCCAGCCTGTAGGATAACCTAGCTAACGGCCGAAGTAGAGTGTCAAAACTATTTTTGCAAAATCGGTTGGATAGTTCTGATTAGGTCTGATTTTTATTCCTTACCCCTCTGCTTTTCTCCTCTTACCTCTACGTGTTTTGAATCCGCTCTCTTCTCTTTCTTCGAGTCCAGGAATTCTCGTGGTTGGGTTTCCGTCGTACCTTCAGGGTTTCGCTTCCTCCTTTGATAACGGTGATGCTACGTCCGGTGTTCATGCTGCCTGAGGAATCCTTTATCTGTGGTACCATTCTTTGTTCCTTGTTTGTGCCTTCCGGTGTTTTCCGACGCGACGACATCACCTACGCTAGATCCGATGCAGAGTCTGCATCACTCCGGTGTTTCTGAACCTCATTGTCGGGATCTTCAGTCTAATTCCGAGAGTTGGTTGCATAATCCGCCTATTCGTGTGCAGAGTAATGGTTTGGGTGCGCGATGGACTGATCACCATCCGACTAATCTTATCATTCGCTCTTGTACATCGAATCAGTGGAACCAGCAGTTTTACTCCGTCCACGGAAGTTAGGGGTGGCTTTATTTGTTGATACCTCTACCTTCGACCTTTTGTTTCCGGAGTGTTCTCTCGACGATCACGGACAACGACCCTTGTTAGTGGTGTCGCGAGGATCTACACGATGCGAGAAGACGTAGATCGCCGACCTTTCTTTCCGGTACCATGAGGCGGATCTCGAGGGCGAGATCCATTGTTAGTGGTGTCGAATTGTGGCATCCCGCAAAACCACTACTAGAAAATCGCGTTGAATTTGTGCATTGCATCGTCATCATCATGCATTGTTTGCATAAAACTATTTTCGCAAAGGCCGTTTTGTTTTCTAAAACGCCCCCTCTTTATTCAAACATCAAAACCGGGTCCCCGGATTATTTTGTTTTGTCCGCTGTCGGATTGCAAAAGCGCTGGTTGAAATAAATAATTTAATTATATTATTTTAGTGGGGGCAATCGAACGGGCCAATCGACCCGAACGACCACCCCCGTACAAAACAGATCGGCCCACCCCATTAATCCTATAGCTACCAAACCTATCCCACCCACCCCAGCCTCCACCTCACCCCACCCTATAACAACTCGCCACGTCACCTCTCCCCTCCCCCCAGCCTATCAAACTATGCCACCTCACCTGGCCTAACCCACTCCCTCTCAGGCACACACACCACACAAACCACCCACACCACAAACGCACACCACACACACCAACCGCCTAGGTCCCACCCCGCGGGACCCATGCTTTGGCCCCACCGCTCCCTCTCCTCTCCCCGAGACCGTCCCTCCCCTGCTCTTCTTCCCCGCCTGGCACCCACGCGGCCGCGTCGCCCCCTCCCCTCGCTCGCTAGCGCAGCCGCCTCCCTCCCCTTCTCTCCTCTCCGCCGCTCGCCCCGCAGGCCCCCACCAGCCGCCCCTGCTTCTCCTCTTCTCCCTTCTCGCCCGCCGCTCGCTGCGCTCTCTCCCTCCGGCCACGAGCGCCGCCGAGCCGCGCCCCGTCGCCCCGCCAGGCTCGCCGGAGCCGCGCCTCCTCCGGTCCCCTCTGCCCCACCCGCGTCCCCGCCGGACTTCCCTCACCGCGTCGCCCTCCGCCGCCAGCGCTCCCGCGGGCAGCCGCCGCCGCTCCGCTCAGGCTCGCCCACGACCGGCCGTCGCTCAAGCTTCCCCCGGCCTCCTCCACTCCGAGCTCCACGCCCAGCGCCTCCGCCCCGTCGGCCACGCTCGCCACCGGCCCCGGCCTGCGTGCCTCTGGCCGCGGCCGCCCGCCCCAGCTCCTTCCCGCCGCCCGCCGGTATTCCCCCTGGCAGCCTCCGCGCCGGCGAACCAGGCCGCCGGTCCCCTTCCCCGACCCGCGCGTCCGCGCCTCCCCGCGAGCCTGCGCCGCCCGCAGCCCCGCCGGCCAGCCTCGCCGCCGGACGCCTCCGCTTTGCCGGCCATGGCCCGTCCGGCCTCCTCCGCGCGCCCGCCGGACACCCTCCGGGCTACCTCGCCTCCCGCTGCCTCGTCTGCGCCTCGGCCGCCCCCGACAAGCACCTCGCCGCCGTCCGCCGCGCCTCTCTCGCCGACCCGCTCGGCTTGTGTATGTGTGTGTATGTTGTGGCACTCGCGGGCCTTCAAGAACTCCATCACCGAAACCTCGAACCTCCGACACGGAGCGGCGATGCATGACCTTGAGAAGGCCGACACGGTCCAAGATCCCCGGAACGCCAAGACCATCTACTCGGGTCCGAAGACCGATCACGGCGCGCCCGAACCCCGTCAGAACACGCAAGACCCCTGGCGCTTGAACCGAGGGAACCTCGTCGAGAAACGCCGGTACCAGAGGTCGACATCAGACCGAAGCATCAAGGCTCCTTCACGGATCTCAAGTTCTCCGTCTCGGACGCCAAGATTGCCACGGGAACGCTTCCGAACGCTCACACCGACTCGATGGCACGGGCCCGACAAGACCCTCGCAACGGCAAGACCGACCCCGTGGGACCCGACAAGACCTTCGCGACGACAAGAACAGCATCGACCCGGAAGAATCCGACGCGCCCCGACACCGACCCAAGTCCTGCTTCCCGGACGCGACAAGAACTACCCCCGTTATCCGAGAACGATCCCGTCGAGACCGATCCGTCGAACCCTGGACCCTAAGACCGACCCCGAACCCCGGAACCTCAAGTTCGTCGAGCCCCCCTAATGTGTGCCCCTTATCCGAGAACCCTATTTTTATAAATGCCATATTTATAAATTGTTGCATATTGAATTGTCCATGCATGCATCCTTGTCTGTGGTTTGGGGGCCTTATGCCGGTTCACCTAATAATTAAATATGGTGCCCATATGCGGGCAAATCTAGCCTTATATTGGCCTCATTTAAACTTGTGTAGCGAACCGGTGATATATTCTGCCTTGTTAAACAACATTTAAATTGCGGGTTAGCTAAATAACTTGAACCATCTAAGTAATGTCGGGACCCCGGTTCCACTTAACTTGATCTAATTGCACCGCATCTTTGCCATGCCATACATCATACATGCATCATGCCGATCTTCTGCTGTAGTATTAAATATTGCATCCGGTGTTATTCTAGTGTTTTGCTTCTTCGCGGATAAGGCCGTTGAGTTGATGTGAGCTTCGCCCCGATCTTCGGTTGAACCTTCGACAATGTTTTCAGGCGAGCATCTCCCCCTTTCTACCTATCTTACTTTATAGTATTTACTCCCTCCTATTGATCTATTGCTATCTGTGTTGCGATGCTCTAGTTTCCGTACCCGTGATATCCCTTTGCAGCCTTATATTGCCTTGGACACATCCTATTACCTGTTGTTTGGTAGATAGTTGGACTTGCGCGTCGTAGTCGCTTGCTCAAGTGCTGTTGCGTGTCGTCCAGTGCCACAGTTGTTGATGTATTGCCGCATGTTGATGTTGGAGATGATCCTAGTTTTACTTATCGTTCACTTTAATTCCTGTTTAACAACTAAAATTGAAGTAAGCAGAGGCATCGGTGGGTGCTAGATAATATTTGGTTTCCGAACGCCCACTTGTGTCCCGTAGGACCCCGAGTACTTGATACCTGTTCCTTGTTTTATCGCGCTATCCACATCCGGGAGGTATATGGGACCCCCCTGAGCCAGAGCTTGATTCAGTCTTATTTCTTGGGGCCACAAACTAGTTTGAGGTTTTATTTACTATCATGTACTTATGCCATGCTACTTCTGTATTTACAATTGTGCGAGGAGCACACTGTAATGTTTAGGTAAGCGGAGTGTTTTCGCGGTATCGACAAGCCCAGCCACACTTTCGGGTTCCCAGTCGTTTACAGCCATTGTCGCAAACCTTGAGTCCGTCTCGGAGCTTGCTTACTTCGTTG
Source organism: Avena atlantica (assembly GCA_910589765.1). NCBI lineage: Eukaryota > Viridiplantae > Streptophyta > Magnoliopsida > Poales > Poaceae > Avena > Avena atlantica. The sequence continues at coordinate 258,536,979 of OU342736.1, forward strand.
CGGGTATACTCAATGGGGTGGCCCCCGGAAATAATTCTGAATCCTGTGATTGCTTAGTCGTGAAAGCCTCGTTGGGTTTTGATTTGGTTTTTCCGAGGTTGATCGAGCGTGTGTTGCTATTGGTGCACCCCGGCCGGGTAAAACTTTCTGAAAGCCGTGTCCGCGGATATGGACGACTTGGAGCACAGTATCTTGATCATAGACAAGCATAACTAAAGTTTATTGCTATAAATTTGACTTTATAATGACTAGTAATCAGCTTCACTATAATGGAATGGCTAAATAATACTGCCCACAATTGCTTGTTTGGAGTGTCGCTTGCGACCATTGTACCTGACTAGTAAGTACTGCCACTACAACGGAATGGCTAAATAAAAGTACCAACAACTGCTGGGTTTTGGGTTATCTCATGCTAATTATATCGGACTAGTAAGTGTTGCCACTATAACGGAATGGTTAACTAAAAGTGCCCACTGCTTACTTTATCAGGATGATTATCTAAACCTGACTAGTAAAGCGCCGCAACTATAACTGAATAAATAAAACTGCCAACGGTGTGAGTTCCTCGGTTGACTTCCTCGATTGGTCTCGAGGGGGAAACGCCAGGATGGGTTTGTTTGTTGGTAGAATCAGGTTGGTTCCGAATAGGTCTTTCTTATCCCTCTCTGATAACTGCCAGTTGTATCGAGTCTCTATAGGTTGTTTAGTGCATGCTGCCGCTGCCGCTTCAGTCCACCATACCTTTGTAGGCGAGGACCGCCGAATTCTAGTCTCGCCGTGTACTGTCCTCAGTACTGACGCTCCTTCTTTTTCCTTTGCCCTTTGTCGGCACCCCTTTTGTTTAAGCAGGTTTTGAGATCGACGCCGTTAGCAGGGTTACCCTTCCGGCTTGGCCTGGGCAGGGTTATGAACGCCATTGGTTATTCTTCAGGGCTCTTAGCCCCATTTGCCTCTTGTACGTAGTCGGACGCTGTATTATTTTCAAGGTGATTTGGATCTTTGTACATTATATCTGTATTCTTAACTCTCTGGGTCGCTGTTATATATATATCTGTTCTGTGGGTCCCATCGAGGACTGTTGTGTAATGTTATTACTTCGTTTTCCACCCGCACGAAAGTGCCTGGTGGGCACCTTTGAATCGTTTCTATGCGGGTTTGGCGGGTTTCGCTAAAACTTGCATAGGTCCGATTCTGAGGGTGTTACAGCTACACTTAGCCAAATTCATATAGAAGCTAGAAACTATTATTCTACTAAGGTATCACTTGCCAATACTATTCCAATGTATTGACCCACTGTGGCTGTAACTTGCGATGTTGCAGGTTACTTTGATGAGGATTATGGTTGTGAGTCTACTCTCAACATGTTTGTCTGTGGCACATGAAGGTGAAGACTTCACTTTATTTGTTAAGTTGAACTTTTGTACTAGCCTATGGCTAAGGAGTTGTAAAATACTATCTTATCTCTAGAATGACGTTGTAATAAAGACCTTTGTATCTGTGTACTTCATCTTAAACTATGGATGCAGCATTTGATCCAGGGACTAGCATTACAATCACAGGGACCTTTACCTTTACAAAGGTGGGGTCTTACATACGTATTCCATGTATCCCAGATAAAAAAATGTTTTGCTAAGCCGGAGAAAGAGGCTTAGAAAACATCTTTAGATGCCATAGATGTTCAAGATGACTTGACTTATGAAGAGTATCCAGTAAAAAATCTCGATGAGCAGTTAAGAACAACTAGAAGAAATGTTATCAAGTTTTGCAAAGTCCAATGGAGCAATCATAGTGAGGAGGAAGCGACATGGGAACGAGCAGACGCTCTCCGCGAGGAATTCCCAAATCTATTCTCTTAGGCCGAATCTCGGGGTCGAGATTCCTTGTAAGAGGGTAGAATTGTAACATCCTGATTTTTACGGGTCTAATTTTTTTAAAAAGCGAAGGATGTTGCAGTGTAATAAAATAATAGAATATTTTATTCAGAGTTTTTAGAAATTAATTTCAAACTATTTGGAATTAATTTAACCAAGAGAATATTGGATCTGGTTTTGATTCCCAATTCGTTTCTAAAATGGTTCTTTGAAATTCTAGTTGAATTTGGTTTTTATGTTATACATGCATATGCACATGCATGTTTTTCATATATGCATGGGCCAAGCCGATTGCTTTCTTCTCTTATTCTTTCCGTCCACGTATCAATTCCCTATTCCTTTTTCTTTTCTTTTGTTTTCTTTTCTTGCTCTATCGTTGTTGCAAACCATCGACCAGCAGCCCGAGCCTGTCTAGTTGTAGCGCTGCCTGCTCTAGGCCCAGCTGAACCAGCAGCGTGGCCAAACCAGCCCAACACCAGCACGCACTCAGCACTCGATCGTTCCTGTGCGGGTGGAGTTCGTGCAGCGATACGTAGAGCGGCGATGGCTAACAAAGTCCGATCCTGATCCTAGTACATACACCGCCTCCCCTCGACACATATATTAGCCCTAGGTTGACCCCGTCTCCTCTCTTCCACCCCCACCGTTACCACTTAGAACCCTAGCTCGAAAAAAAGATCTAATCTCACGAAGTTCCGTGAGGCCGCCGCCGAACGCCGCTCGCGTTTCCGACGAATCCGGCCGCGGGAGGAGGAGCTTCTGTGCCACAAGAAACAAGAGGTGGAGGTGGGCTGATTACTGAAATCAGAAGGGCAAGCCACGGATCACCGACGACATACTTCGCCACCGTTCTAGCTCGGTTCGCTGACTTTCACGGACAATTGTGTCGCGCTTGGTAAGCTCCAGCAGAAATCCTTGCACACACGCGCTAGTCTAGATGTGACCTACCTCCTAGACATGGTTTACGACGGTAATTCGCTAGTTGACAGCGGTGCCGGTAAACCGAACGCCATCTATGGCATAACAGATTAGAGCACCTTGCACTTGTTGAATGACTTCAAGACCAACATGAAAAACACTCCAAGGATCCTTAGAAATCCAGAAGTGACGTCGTATTTTGTAAAGTATCTAGTGGACATGAAACTATTTTGATGTACTCGTGTTTTCACCTCTAATTGAAGAGTAGCTTCACTGGTTGCAAGTTTGCTCTGTTTGTGTAGATCCCACATATGCATGGATGATGCACTGTTTGTTTGTATTCTGCTCGGTGTCAATTAGTGTAATCATACCAACGTAGCTCATATAACCTTGCTGGGATTATAGGTTGTAGCGTGCTATTGTTAGTTAATTGAGTACTTCATCTTTGTCTGGTTAGCTTTTGTACTTCACGTTGATTCAACTATATTTTTTTTGCTTGTTGGCTTCTGCTAATTTTGTAGTAGCTGTTGTAAAATCCTTTACTTATGCATGTCTGGTTATAGGTTTATTTAGTAGAATTAGATGTCGCTGGACTGTTTTTCTATACATGCAATTGCTAGATTTAAACTGTTGTTCTGCACGTCTGGTACTATGTAGCTAGTGTCAGGTTTTGCATCGTTGCCATGCTATAGTGCTGTCCATGTTAGGTTGCTTGGTTCATGGCCGGTGCAGGTCAGCTAGCTGTGCGTATTATTGCATGCATCTATTTTGACGTGTAAGCTTATGTGTACGACTAGATCACATATACTTGTTTGTGCATTGCATATTGAATATTATGTATATACCATCTATATGGGCTATATCAAAAATATGTTATTTTCCTAATATATTTTGTTTGTCGAGAACCGTAGACCGACCCTTATACCCCGACCGTCCAAACGACGCAAGTTTATTGAATCTTTTTTTGGATCTTTCTATTTGGATATTAATTGTGGTTATTCGAAGTTTGTATTTATGTGTGGTTTATCGTTATGACGAGTAGGGAGTGACGCGTTTGATCCGAATGAAAACTACGAGGAAGAGCAGAACAACAACAACAACAACAAAAGCATGCCCTTTCATAACTATCCCATGTTTTACAAGTGCATTTATTTATTGTTTTACAAATATTACTGCTACCTTGGTTACACACATACCTTGATACACCTGTCGCCATATACTACCCTGAGTAGAGATTATGTAGTAATCCTGTTAGAGTAGATTGCTTAGCCATGCTCAAAAATATTTAGGATCCTTGATCTTCCCTCTTCGGAGGAATTGGATGACCCTCAGGTCGCATATACACTTTTGAAACTTGCTGAGCTCGCTGAGCAAGCCGATGTTGCTTCCTTCTACTCTATTCTACTCTGGTTGAAACTTATCATCTAAACACTGGCGCGGGCGATAGCTGGATCAAGGGAAGGAGCGATTGGCTGCCCTTCACTAGATGGAGGGAGCAATCCGTCGTCCGTGCCGCATGAAGGCCTAATAAGTCTTGAATTTGAAGATTGTGACCATCGTACAACCACATGCTATAATGGGCACTGGCTTTGGTTAAGTAGGTTAGTCAGCCTTAGGTGTCGATGTTGCTGTACCACTGATGAGGTGTCTGCCTCCGGGGGAGCCTTTTGCACAGATAGGGGGACCGGTTTGCGGACATACTCTCAGTTCCGTGCGCCAGACCCGGTGGGCTCGTCACATCTTTGAGGGATCTAGCTAAAAGACCTTGTCACGATTCCGATCTACCGGTACACCAAATGGTGTGTACTAAACCAGCAGCCACTGGTGGGCAACAAGACGGATTTGTGTCGTGTGGAAAAAGTGCACAACCTCTGCAGAGTTAAAACTATTCGAATAGCCGTGTTCACGGTCATGGACGACACATGAATCCTTCTTGACATACAGGAACCTGTCTTGCTACTTCCCTCTTTGCTTCTATCCTTCTCTTGGAATCTGATAAAGTAGGTGATTTGTCGTGGACAACCACAATAATGAGAAACACCACATTGATGATAAAACATGTTTTCTTCTAAACCCGCTTTTATCAAAACTATTACCAATTGCAAATAAAATCGGCTTTTATGAAAAAGAACCATATGACCTCCACATAAAGCCACATATAGTTATATCAGGTTTTGCATAAGGAGTATTTTGAGTACTCTATGTACTCATGGAAATACTTTTGTTGAAATTCAAAATACTATGAAGGGGAGGACTACGACTACTATGATGACGCTGATGAGTGAGGCCTCATGGACTACATCGACTGACTGTGGCTAAGATGGACTCGCCACGTGATGACCCACAAGTATAGGGGATCACAACAGTCTTCGCGGGTAGTATTACCCAATTTATTGATTCGACACAAGGGGAGACAAAGAATACTTGCAAGCCTTAACAACTGAGTTGTCAATTCAGCTGCACCTGGAAATAGTTCTTGCTCACAGAAGTTTATCAGTATCAACAGTTTGATAGTAGCAACAACAAAGAAATAGCAACAGTAAAACATGAGCAATAGTAACAGTAATGGTAACAGTGGGATTTAAGTGCGGTAGGCATAGGAATGGATGGACGGGCGTTGCATGGACGAGTCTAAACACGTAACTTCAAGATCTAGGGCATTGCAGATAAATAATAACAAGCATCCAAGTACTAAACAATCCTAGGCATGTGCTCCAAATAGTCATACGTGCTTGCAATGAGAACTTGAACAACATCTTCTGTCCATCCAGTCTGTGGAAGCGGGTCCTCTAGGGAACTACTGGAAATTAAGGTGCTCATTTTAATAGAGCACCGAAGCAAAGCATTAACACTCCGTGAATACATGTGATCCTCACACCACAACCATCCCCTCCGGTTGTCCCAATTATTGTCACTTTGGGGCCTTTGGATCCGGATAATGATATGTGTGCACAACTTGCAGATAAGACCACAAACAATACTATCATAATGATTCAATAATAAGTTCAGATCTGAGATCATGGCACTCAGGCCCTAGTGACAAGCATTAAGCACAACAAGTTGCAACAAAGTCAAATAGTACTAATAGAGATACTAGGCACTATGTCCTAACAGATCTTATTCGATTACATGATAGAACACATCCAATCCCTACCATCCCCAAGCCTACAACGGGGGATTACTCACTCATGGATGAGGGAAACATCGGAGGTTGATGGAGATGCGTTGGTGATGACGATGGCGATGATCCTTTCCAAATTCCTCGTCCCGGCAGGGTGTCAGAACGGAGTTTCTGGATCCGAATCTTGGTTTCTGGTGGTGGCGGCGGAGCGTAACTCTTTCTGGAAAACTATCGACGCCCCGATTTTTAGGCCGAGAGGCAACTTTTAGGCGCAGAGGGAGGCCGAGGGGGTGCCTGGGGTGGCTGCACCCCCTAGGCGGGGCCAGATGTGGGCCCGCGCCTGGCAGGGGTGTGGCCCCCCTAGGCCCCTTCTCCGTCTCGTCTTTTGGCTCCGTGGGTCTTCTGGTGAAATATAATTTTTGGCATATTTTTTGGGATTTTTCCTGATAGTTGATTTTCTGCACAAAAACAAGACACCAAGGTAATTCTGCTAAAAATAGAGCCACTCCGTGTTAGTTGTATCCAAATCACACAAGTTTAGAGGAGAAACAATAGCAAAAGTGTTTGGGAAAGTAGATATGTTTTGTACGTATCAACTACCCCAAGCTTAGCTTATTGCTTGTCCTCAAGCAATTCAGTTGAAAACTGAGTGCGATAAAAGAACTTTCACGAACACATTTTCTTCATATGATGTATATATTCTCAGCATAGGAGTATATGCTTAAACCATTCATAATAAGAAGTATGCAACTAAGTCTACTCAATAGTCATTGCAAGATATGAAGAGAAACCAACTCAATAATAATAAGCAGCATAAAACATAAACATAAGTAACATTGCAATGCTCATAGTAAGGTATGATGGAGTGGTATCTCTCTTGCCTTTGTTTGTAGAGCATAATATAAATGCCAAGGCACCTCTAAAGTTCAAGTGAAGACTAGAAGTAAAGATATCAGAGATACAAGCATCAAAGTCATGACATAATTAACCAAGTTTTGGAACAAACACAAGAATGAAAACTATGCTCTCAAGAAGGTGCTCATAGAATAAGTGGTGACTCAACAAGGGAGTGAAAATGGTTTTGAAAAGTTTGAAAGGATTCCTAATGCTGAAAGGAAGGTAGTCATTAGCCTTGAGCTCTCATTGCCCTATCATAGGCATCTTCATATGGTTAAGGTAAAAATGAGGTCCAGTATGACTTATATGCTTGACAGACCATAAACTGGAAATCCTAAGTCCCTTGAGTATGAGGGCTGCTCCGCATGCTACTCAACTTTTGTTACCTGCAAGTTCTTGTCATTATTCATACATGCATATCATAGAGAACCGCCAACGGGGTAGCCCTTGCACATGATACAAGAGCTATGCCGTGATCAAAATGACAAGGCAAGCAGACAATGAGCATCTCAGCGATCTTTTTATTTACTATGTGTATAGATTTTTATTGAGGATACTTCATAAATGCTCATTATGGTGATCCTGCAAGTTTCCACCATGATTAGGCATGGCTTAGGCTAGCGGCCCAGGCGTTTCTCTAACACAATGTCTAGACTCCATGAACTCACAAGCTCCCCTTTTCTTTCACATCGTCGACATGCGTAAACAAAAGAGCAAAGTATCAACTGGATAGGATATCCAAAAAGTGTTGAAAGTGTTCCCCGTGGCATCACAGTTCTGCTGACTCCCAACATATAATTTGCAAGCATATAACTTTTATGGACAGTCACAATGGTTCAGGATTATTAAGTACAAGGAATAAAGTGTGCCATCAAGTTCGTGAGAGCTTTACTAACTAACTTTCTCAAAAAAGACAAACATTTTATTTAGAAGAAAACAAGGCATATTGAATATGCACTGAAATAGCAAACGATGCGAATAGGTAGGTATGGTGGACACAGTTGGCAATATTGGTTTTGGGGAGTTGGAAGCACAGGTAGAGCTCGTACACAGTGCAAGTGAAGGCTAGCAATAGAGAGGGAGCGACAAACGAGAGAGCAGTAATTGTCATAATGATGCTTGCAACAAAACATGACTAACTATGGCATGAACGTGATACTAGAACTCTGAGACAAAATAAATCATCGAGGCTTACTGACTACTGATTAGTCATATGCATGCGTAAGCATGTGCCAAGTCGATTCACATAAACGGTCAGAGGAGGATACCACAATATCATACCAAAATATGAATAAAACAATGCAAGCAAACATTCATATGAGATGCTACAAACTATTAGCAAGATGGAGCTAGTCATAGACAAGTAAGAACTACTAAGCATCCATCTGTAACCCACTCCTTACAATGAACAGACTAAGCATGCTCATAGTGATGAGTATATGTACAAAAATGAAAAAAATAGGGTTCGTTAACAGCCTCTTACCACTCCTCAAGTTGTCTTAATATTCATTATTGCCCTTCACTTGTGTGACTTGAATAATAACATGAAACCAAAATCCACTGAGGACGGTTGAACCCTGCAAAGAACTCACAAAACCAGAGAAGAACAACAAATATTTTTGGTGTTTTCGATTTTTTTCAAACAAGCCAACAAAGCAAAAGAAAACCAAAAACAAAAACTAAGACGCTCCAAGAACAACACAACTGTGCATGAAACAATAAAAATGAAGTGTCTAGAAAGACCTGAGATTCTTATTGATGAAGAAGGGGATGCCTTAGGCACCCCCAAGGTTTGACGCTTGTACCTCTTGAATATTTCTTGGGGTGACACGGGGTGGATCCTCCCAAGCTTGAGCTTTTGTCCATTGTTCATCTCATTACATCATTCTTCCCTTACACCTGAAAATTTTCTTTCATACAAAACTTCACACAATCTTCATTAGCAACATTAGTGCATTCAAAAGATAATAGACCTTTGGGGTTTAGTTTTAAAACAGCAAAACTTTCACTAAAGACACAAGCTACTGTAGAAATTCCCTCAAAAAGTTCAATTTCCCAAAAAGAACCTGAAAAGGAATCAATAAGAAGCAAATGCAAATAATGGCAGAAATCTGTCAAAACAGACCAGCAGGTAGAAACCGATTTTTTCGAAGACCTTTTGTTGCTGAAATCAAAACATGTTGAACTAACGAAAGTTAGCTAACATACTAGGGGATTGATTCATAAATTGTCAGCTCAATCCGACTTATAGAGACTCCTCACGAATTTTATTGGTGGAGGACAAAAATCTTTTTTGGGACAGCAACTCCCCAAATCTTACTTCCCTCTCATTAGAGGTCATTCTTGGCACAAAAAGCAAGCAAAAAAGATAAGGAGAGGTCATTACTTAAGTAATAACTTCCAATGCTCAAGGAAACTCTTGTGTTATCTCCCAACAACTACTTTTCTTTAACGCCTTTAAGTTAGGCACGGCGAAGAGCAAGGATTGGAAAGGAGAAAAATAAAAGTGAGCAAGTATAACCACTGTGAAAGCATTGTTTTGTTCATTAAAATCCCTTTGTTAACAAGGTTTATCAAGCCTTGTTACCAAAAAAATCTTATATGAAACAAAACTTTGTATTTCACAAGGTTATTATGTTACCTCATACTTGATAGCAATGGTCCCAATCATAATAGTTTCAAAATTTTCTTGTGGAATGGGACAATACATTTCTCCAACCTTGATGCTCTCAACATTTTCAATGGAATTCAGGCAATAGCTTCTAGCAACCTTCTTGGGGAAATAAACAGTATGCTCTTTGTCATCAATATTGAATGTTACTTTTCCTTGATTACAATTAATGACAGCACCTGAAGTATTAAGAAAAGGTCTCCCAAGAATAATAGACATATTATCATCTTCAGGCATTTCAAGCACCACAAAATGAGTCAAAACCAAGCAATTATGAGCCACTTGAATAGGAACATCCTTACATATACCAACAGGAATAGTAGTTGACTTATCAGCCATTTGCAAAGATATATCAGTTGGTATCAACTTTTCTAGCTGGAGTCTCTTGTAGAGAAAAAAAAGGCATAACACTAACTCCATCTCCCAAATCACATAAAGCAGTTCTAACATAATTATTCTTAATAGAGCAAGGAATAGTTGGTATACCTGGATCACCAAGTTTCTTTGGAACCTTACCATTGAAGGAGTAATTAGCAAGCAAAATAGAAATCTCCTCATTAGGAATCTTCCTTTTATTAGAGACAATATCCTTCATATACTTTGAATAAGGAGGCAATTTAATATCATCAGTCAAAGGAATTTGCAAAAATAAAGGTTTCATCCACTCACAAAACTTGTTGTAGTGTTCTTCCTCCTTTGACTTGTGTTTCTTACCTGGAAAAGGCATAGGTTTCTGCACCCAAGATTCTCTCTCTTTACCATGTTTATTACCAATAAAATCTTCCTTTGTGTACCTAGTGTTATTAGTGTGCTTCTCAGGTTCTTCCTCAACTTCCTCCTTATCAGGAGAATCATTTTTATCATTACCACTCTCAGTTTCAGCATCAGAGACAGATATACTATTAGGATCTACAGCAGGTTCAAGTGGTTCCTTAACTACCTTATGTTTCTTTTTCTTTCTCTTACAAGGACTACCACTACTTTCACCTTGTTGAGAATCCTTCTCAATTCTTTTAGGGTGTACTTCAGGATATAAAGGATCTTGAGTAGCTATACCACTCCTGGTTCTAATTCCATAAGCATGTTTATCTCTTGAGGCATTAACTAGCATATCCTTTTGTACCTTAGCAAGTTGATAAAGTTGGGTTTGAACCATTTGAAAGTGTTTACAAAGCATTTTAATATCATTATAAGTTCTTTCCACAATATATTTCAACTCATGGATAGATCTAGAGTTTTCCAATAAATGATTCTGAACTTGTTTATTAAAATTACCTTGTTTCACAATAAAAATGTCAAGTTCCTCTAAACATTGATCAGGAGGCTTACCATAAGGAATATCACCTTCATCAAAGTGTTGGAGAGAGTGTACCACAATAGTGGATGAGTGGGGAATTGGCTTACATAATTCTTCTATAGGAGGTAGATTCTTCACATCTTCATCTCTAATACCTTTCTCCTTTAGACACTTCTTAGCTTCCTTCATCACTTCATCATTTAATGCAATATCCCCTCTTCTTTGGTGTTGGTGTTGGTGTTGGAACTGGTTCAGGAACATCTGGTTCAGGAATAATAGTCTCAAGTGTATTTAGCTCAATTGAAGTCCAATAATCATAATTCTTGATTATTTTAACCATTAATTCTTCAGCATCTGTAGGAGTCCTTTTCCTGAAAACGCAATCAGCAAAGCTATCTAGCTAGGTCCTAGAATCATCAGTTAGTCCATTATAATAAATATCAAAAAGCTCATTCTTAGGCAATGGACATCCAGGATGTGCATGAATCAAGGCACAGAACCTTGTCCATGACTTAGGCCATTTCTCTTCTTCTCCCTGTTTAAAATCAAAAAGTCTCTGCAAAGCAGTATGTCTAGCACTAGGAGGAAAATATTTCTGGAATAAAGAAGCAATCCAGCAATCAACGCTATCAATGGAACCAAGAGGTAATCTATTAATCCAAGCCCTAGCTTCTCCTTTTAGTGAAAAAGGGAAGATCTTAGTAACAAAATACTTGCGCATCCTAAAATCATCAGACAACAAAGCACTCATAGTAGAAAGCTCATTCATATGAGCCACATTACTCTCATTTTCAGTCCCACAGAAAGGTTTGTTCTCAACAATATCCAAGTAGGACAAATCAAGAGAGAAATCATAATCGTTATCTTTAATATCTATGGGAGAGGTGGCAAACTTAGGATCAGAGGACAGTTTAGGAATAATGGTGCGTCTAGCAAGGAGACTCTTAATAGAACTAGTACCATGTGTGTTTCGGCACTCTTCAACAAATTCATCAGTGAACTCGATGTAACCATCATTAATATCATAACTCCCACTAGACTCAGGTGAGCTAATAGGTGTAATAGTATCTTCAGTAGGAGTTTCGGTATTTGCTAGACTAGCCATAGTAGTGTAAGACCCCACCTTTATAAAGGTAAATGTCCCTATGATTGCAATGCTAGTCCCTGGATCAATTGCTAGCATCCACAGTTTAAGATGAAGTACACATAAACAAAGGTCATTGTTATATCGTCATTCCAGATATAATATAGTCTTTTACAACTCCATAGCCATAGGCTAGTACAAGAGTTTAACTTAATAAATATAAACAAAAGTCTTCATCTTCATGTGCCACAGGCAAGCATGCATGTTCAGTATAGACTCATAACCCTAATCCTCATCAGAGTAACCTACAACATCACAAGTTACAGCCATAGTGGGTCAATACATTGGAATAGTATTGGCAAGTGATACCTTAGTAGAATAATAGTATCTAGCTTCTACATGAATTTGGCTAAGTGTAGATTAGGCTTGCTTTGCTCAAAATAGGTTTTACCTATCAGTTGAAAACACTAAGTTTTTGTTTGGCAAAAAATCCCAAGGAACCACAAATAGACATTGGTGAACCTTCAACCTTGTTCAACCACAAGTTTTAACTTAGAAATTGGGATGAGGATATTCTTGATAGCTTCCATGTCTTAATGCTCAAATTGTCCATTGCCGGGGACATGGCTATGTACTTAGATTCTTCCTTTTGAAGAGGTGGACGAGGACAGTGACCTGGGTCATGCGCGGGAAAACCAGAGACATTAGAAGAACAAAGACATGGCGAACTCGATAGGGTCAAGCAGAAGGCAAGGGGCACTCGTAACTCACCGGAATCGGTCGCTGGAGCTTCTCGGTGCTGCGGCGGTGCAAGCAAAAATTCGCGGATCCTGGCGGCGCTTCTGGCTGGCTGTGTTGGGGGAAATGGCCACGAGGGGGAGGGGATTAAGTAGCCAGAGCAGGGGCGAGGATTGCCCACGAAATCAACGGCATTTAATCGAATTAAGACGCGGCAGTGAAGGAGGAAGAAATGGCGAGGCCAGGTCGTGGGCGGGGTTTGGGGACGACGATGACGGGGCAGGTGGATCCGAGGCGTCAGCGAGAGGGGTGTGCTTGCTTGCGTGGGTGAGAAATAGAGGGAGAGGGGAAAACCCGGGTGGGCTGGTTCTGTTATTGGGACGAATAGGTGGCGCCGGCCCTTTTTCTTTTCTTTATTCCTTTTCTATTTCTGTTTTGATTTTCTGAATTCATTTTCAAATGTTTTTCAAAAGAGTTTGAATTCAAACTTTCTCTAGGTTTTTTGTAAAATGAACCATGCACATATTTGAATATAAAACATTGCTGTGCACTTAAAAATACATTGGTCCATTGAAATTAAAATAAAACCATGCCTTAATCATTTATTTATAAATAGGCATATGAATGGTTTTGAATTTAGATTTTGGTTTTGAAATTTTCAACAAGCTTTGGAATCATCATTCAAACCTATAATCAAACCTTTTCTGGTTGAAACAAGGTATTCATATTTTGGAGAGTATAAATAAATCCATTGCCTTTCTTACATAAAATATTAGGCAACAATTTACTTCTGTTTTGAATTCTTATTTGTAAAAGGATCCAAATGCTTATGAGTGCATGAATGATATGCAATCTTTATAAATCATGATTTTTGGGATGTTATAAATCTAACCCCCTTAAGGTGAATCTCGCCCTCGAGATTCAGATTGGCTAGCAAATAGGTGAGGGTGGTCTTTCCGAAGATCATCTTCTCTTTCCCATGTTGCTTCTTCTTCGGAATGATGGTTCCACTGAACTTTGCAGAATTTGATAGTATTTGTCTATGTAACTCTTTCTGCAGTCTCAAGAATCTTGATAGGTTTTTCCTCATAAGTGAGATCACTTTACAATTGGACCTCTTCCAAAGGTATGGTATCCTTCAAAGAAGTCTCTTCCATCTCCGGATGGCATTTCTTTAACTGACTCACATGAAACACATTATGAACGGCAAAAAATGATTCAGGCAATTCAATCTCATATGCCACTTCTCCTTTATGGCTCAGAATCTTGAATGGTCCAACATATCTTGGGGCCAATTTTCCTTTGACTCCAAACCTCTTCACTCCACGAAGTGGTGATACTCTAAGATGAGCTCTATCACCCACCTCATAGGTGACTTCTCTACGCTTTGGATCTGCGTAGCTCTTTCTCGGGACTGTGCTATCTTGAATCTGTCCTTTACCAACTTGACTTTCTCTTCAGCTTCCTTGATTAGTTCTGGCCCGAACAAGTTTCTTTCTCCAACACCATTCCATAGCAATGGTGTAGTACACTTTCTCCCATAGAGAAATTCAAACGGTGCCATCTCAATACTGGCTTGATAGCTGTTGTTGTAAGAGAATTCTGCATAAGGCAGACTTTCATCCCAACTAGCACCATAATCTAGGGCACATGACCTCAACATATCCTCGAGAATATGGTTGGTCCTTTCTATCTGTCCATTAGTCTGGGGATGAAAAGAAGTACTGAATTCCAATCTCGTTCCCAATGACTCATGCAGTTGCCTCCAAAAAATGGGAAGTGAATTGAGTTCCCCTATCAGACATAATACTCTTAGGTACTCCATGTAGACACACAATCCTATTCATATAGATCTTGGCTAACTTAGCACTTGTATAGGTTGTCTTCACGGGTATGAAATGAGCCACTTTAGTTAGGCGATCTACTACGACCCAAATAGAGTCATATCCCGATCTAGTCCTTGGTAGTCTAGTGATGAAATCCATGCCAATCTTGTCCCACTTCCAATCAGGAATAGTGTGGCATCCCGCAAAACCACTACTAGAAAATCGCGTTGTTTTTGTGCATTGCATCATCATGACCGCATGCTCATGTCATCATGCCACATTGCATTTGAGCATTGTCATCATCTTGCATCTGGTCGCATAAAACTATTTTGGAAAAAGCCTGGTTTTGTTTTCTAAACGCCCCGTCTTTTATTCAAACGCCAAACCCGGGTCTCCGGATTATTTTGTTTTGTCGGTTAACGTGTTGCCAATGCCCTGTTTAAAATAAATAAAACTTTGAATTATTTTAGTGGGGCAGTCGAACGGGCCGTTTCGACCTGAACGACCACCCCAGAATTAATCGGTCCAACCAACGGCCCACCCCATTAATCCTACAGCTACCAACTAACCTACCCAGCCCTCCCCTCCACCTCACCCCAGCCTATCATCTCTCGCCACCTCACCTGGCCCTATACCCCCAACCAACCAGACCCCGCCACATCAGCCTCCCTCTCTCTCTCTCTCTCCCTCTCTCACCACCCCCACCAACCGGCCCCACTCAACCCACTCACACACAACACTCTACACACGCACGCAGCCCCCCACCCTGCCAGCCGGGCCCGCCCCAGCCCCACGCCTCCACCTGCCCACCCACGCGACCGGCCCCGACCCCATCTTCCTCCTCCCCGCTCACGCGCTCCCTCCTCCTGCCCCGCCCGAGCTCGCCCTCCCCCTCCGGCCGGCTCCACGCTCCCGCAGCCGCCTCGCCGCCACCGGAGCGCCGCCCGTCTGCCGCCGCCTCGGGCTCGCCTCGCACGACCCCGCCCCGCGCTCACCCTCTCGCTTCCGAGCTCCGCACCCCCTCCTGCCAGCGCGCCGCTCTCGCCGCTCCTCCCCTCGCAGCGCGCGCCGCCGGCCGCGCTCGTCCGCCCCTCCCCCGCCGGTCACCGGCCCCAAGCTAGCCTCCCCTGCTCCCCCGTCTCCTCCCCGCGGCCGCCGGCCTCGCCTCCTCCGTCGACTTGCCGTCCCGCGCGTCGCCTCCTCCGCCGGCGACCCCGAGCCGCTCGCGGCCCCGCGCCTCCGCCCCATCCCGGCACCGGCCCGGCCGCTGCGCCCTGCTCCGGACCCCGCCGGCCCGAGCCGTGCCGCCAAGTTCGTCGCCGTCCTCGCTGGCCCTCTTCCTCCTCGCCCCCGAGCAGCCCCGCCGGCGAGCTCCGCCTTCCGCCGCAGTCGTGCTCCCCGCCGCCTCCGCGCGTCAAGCCCCGCCGCCCCAACCTCCATCTCCGGCCGGCGCCCTCGGACGCTCGCCGCGCCACCTCTCCCTAGCCCCACACGCTCCCCCTCCGCGGCCGCCGTCGAGCGCCCGCAGCGCCGTCCGCTGCCGGTCCGCCCTGCAGGCACCCTTTTCCCCTGGCGCGCTGGACAAGCCTCCGTCGGCCTTCTCGGCCCTGCAGCGCTACAGTACCAAGTGAGGATGCGAATGTCGTGTGGCCATGGCACAAACAAGTGCACAAACACCGAAGCCGTTCAAGTTCGCCACCGATCTTGGAGTCGTTACCTCAAGTGCTTCGTCTCGGAAAACCCCAAGAACACCGACAAGAAACCCCCGGGCGCGAAGGTCTGCTTCATGGATCCGAGACCGATCCGGAACGTCCAGACTTACTTCCCGGATTCGACGCCCCGAGACCATCACGAGGAGGCGAAACGCCAAGGCCTTCGACATGGAACACTGAACCCCGACGAACCCCCCGGACGCCAAGTCCGACCCTACCCGCGGAACCGACAAGGTCTCCACGAATGCGACAAGAACAACAGCGGTCAGGACGAGTCCGATGCCCCGACGCCAGACCAAGTACTTCCTCCCGGAACGCCAAGATCTCCGCGTGAGACGACAAGACCGACAACATGACCCGAAGACCCCGGAGACGCCAAGATCTACCCCAGTAATCCGAGAACGCTCCCGCCGAAACGAACCCGTCGAACCCTGGACCCTGAGACCGACCCCGAACCCCGGAACCCCAAGATCGTCGAGACCCCTAATGTGTGACCCTTATCCGAACCCCTATTTTTATAGATGCCAAACATAAAACTTGTCGCATATTAAATTGTCATTCTCGCATGCATATCATTGGTGGGGGCCTTATGCCGATTCACCTTATAATTAAATATGGGGCCCATATGCGGCCTCATTTAAACTTGTGTAGCGCACCGGTGATATATTTTGTCTTGTTAATACAACATTTAAAATGGCGGGTATCTAAACAACTAGATCCATATAATTAATTGTCGGGACCCCGGTTCCGCTTAATATGACCTAATTGCATCGCACCTCTGCCATGTCATACATCATACATGCATCATGCCGATCTTCTGCCGTTGTATTGAATATTGCATCCGGTGATTCTTCTAGTGTTTTGGTTCTTCGCGGATAAGGCCGTTGAGTTGATGTGAGATTCGCCCCGATCTTCGGATGAACCTTCGGCAATGTTTTCAGGCGAGCATCTCCCCCTTTCTACCTATCTTACTTTTATAGTATTTATTTCCCTCCTGTTGATCTATTGCTATCTGTGTTGCGTTGCTTTAGTTTCCGTACCTGGGATATACCGTGCAGCCCTATATTGCCTTGGACACATCCTATTACCTGTTGGTTGGTAGATAGTTGGACTTGCGCGTCGTAGTCGCTTGCTTAAGTGCTGTTGCGTGTCGTCCAGTGCCACAGTTGTTGATGTTTTGCCGCATGTTGATGTTGGAGATGATCATAGCTTTAATTACCGTTCACTTTAATTCCTGTTTAACAACTAAAATTGAAGTAAGCAGAGGCATCGGTGGGTGATAGATAATATTTGGTTTCCGAACGCCCACTTGTGTCCCGTAGGACCCCGAGTACTTGATACCTGTTCCTTGATTTATCGCGCTATCCACATCCGGGAGGTATATGGGACCCCCCCTGAGCCAGAGCTTGATTCAGTCTTATTTCTTGGGGCCACAAACTAGTTTGAGGTTTTATTTACTATCCTGTACTTATGCCATGCTACTTATGTATTTATGATTGTGCGAGGAGCACACTGTACTGTTTAGGAATTGTGACCCGTTTACGCGGTATCGACAAGCCCAGTTTTGGGTTCCCAGTCGCTTACAGCCGGCCCCACAAACCTCGGGTCCGTCTCGAAGTCAGCTAACTTCGTTGCGGGTGTACTCCAAGGGGTGGCCCCCTGAAATATTTCTGAATCCTGTGATTGCTTTGTCGTGAAAGCCTCGTTGGGTTTTGATTTGGTTTTTCCGAGGTTGATCGAGCGTGTGTTGCTATTGGTGCACCCCGGCCGGGTAAAACTTTCTGAAAGCCGTGTCCGCGGTTATGGACGACTTGGAGCACAGTATCTCGACCATAGACAAGCATAACTAAAGTTTATTGCTCTAAATTTGACTTTATAATGACTAGTAATCAGCTTCACTATAACGGAATGACTAAATAATTCTGCCCACAATTGCTTGTTTATATTGTCGCATGCGACCATTGTACCTGACTAGTAAGTATTGCAACTACAACGGAATGGCTGAATAAAAGTACCAACAACTGCTGGCTTTTGGGTTATCTCATGCTACTTGTATCTGACTAGTAAGTGTTGCCACTATAACGGAATAGTTAACTAAAAGTACCCACTGCTTACTTTATCAGGATGAATATCTAAACCTGACTAGTAAAGTGCCGCAACTATAACTGAATAAGTAAAACTGCCAACTGTGTGAGTTCCTCGGTTGACTTCCTCGTTTGGTCTCGAGGGGGAAACACCAGGATGGGTTTGTTTGATGATAGTATCAGGTTGGTTCCGAATAGTTCCTTCTTACCCCTCTCTGTTTGCCGCCAGTTGTATCGAGTCTCCATAGGTTGTTTAGTGCATGCTGCCGCTGCCGCTTCAGTCCACCATACCTGTGTAGGCGAGGACCGCCGAATTCTAGCCTTGCCGTGTACTGGCCTCAGTACTGACGCTCCTCTTTTTCCTTTGCCCTTTGTCGGCACCCCTTTTGTTTAAGCAGGTTTGAGATCGACGTCGTTAGCAAGGTTACCCTTCCGGCTTGGCCTGGGCAGGGTTATGGACGCCATTGGTTATTTCTTCAGGGCTCTTAGCCCCATTTGCATCTTGTCCGTAGTCGGACGCTGTGTCATTCTCAAGGTGATTTGGATCTTTGTATATTATATCTGTATTCTTGACTCTTGGAGTCGATGTTATATATATATATCTGTTCTGTGGGTCCCATCGTGGACTGTTGTGTAATGTTATTACTTCGTTTTCCACCCGCACGAAAGTGCCTGGTGGGCACCTTTGAATCGTTTCTATGCGGGTTTGGCGGGTTTTGCTAAAACTTGCATAGGTCCGATTCTGAGGGTGTTACAGAGTGGTATCAGAGCCCAGCAGTTGCGATACCCCACAAGTCCAGCCTGTAGGATAACCTAGCTAACGACCGAAGTAGAGTGTCAAAACTATTTTGAAAATCGGTTGGATAGTTCTGATTAGGTCTGATTTTACTTCTTACCCCTCTGCTGCTCTCCTCTTACCTTCACGTGCTTTGAATCTGCTCTCTTCTCTCTCTTCGAGTCCAGGATTTCTCGTGGTTGGGATTCTGTCGTATCTTTAGGGTTTCGCTTCCCCCTCCGATAACGGTGTTCTACCATCCGGTGTTCAAGCTGCTTGATGAATCCGTCTGCGGTGTTACCATTCTTTGTGCCTTGTTTGTACCTTCCGGTGTTTTCCGACGCGACGACATCATCTACGCCAGATCCGATGCAGAGTCTGCATCACTCCTTTGTTTCCGAACCTCGATTGTCGAGATCTTCAGTCGGATTCCGAGAGTTGGTTGCATAATCCGCCTATTCGTGTGCAGAGTAATGGTTTGAGTGCGGGATGGAGTAGCTACCATACCACTACTCTTATCATTCGCTCTTGTACATCGAATCAGTGGATCCAGCAAATTTTACTCCGTCCACGGAAGTTAGGGGTGGCTTTATTTGTTGATACCTCTATCTTCGCCCTTTTTGTTCCCGGAGTGTTCTCCTGACGATCACGGACAACGACCTCTTGTTAGTGGTGTCGCGAGGATCTACACGAAGCGCGAAGACGCAGATCGCCGACCTTCTTTCCGGTACCATGAGGCGGATCTCGAGGGCGAGATCCATTGTTAGTGGTGTCGAATTGTGGCATCCCGCAAAACCACTACTAGAAAATCGCGTTGTTTTTGTGCATTGCATCATCATGACCGCATGCTCATGTCATCATGCCACATTGCATTTGAGCATTGTCATCATCTTGCATCTGGTCGCATAAAACTATTTTGGAAAAAGCCTGGTTTTGTTTTCTAAACGCCTCGTCTTTTATTCAAACGCCAAACCCGGGTCTCCGGATTATTTTGTTTTGTCGGTTAACGTGTTGCCAATGCCCTGTTTAAAATAAATAAAACTTTGAATTGTTTTAGCGGGGCAGTCGAACGGGCCGTTTCGACCCGAACGACCACCCCAGAATTAATCGGTCCAACCAACGGCCCACCCCATTAATCCTACAGCTACCAACTAACCTACCCAGCCCTCCCCTCCACCTCACCCCAGCCTATCATCTCTCGCCACCTCACCTGGCCCTATACCCCCAACCAACCAGACCCCTCCACATCATCCTCCCTCTCTCTCTCCCTCTCTCACCACCCCCACCAACCGGCCCCACTCAACCCACTCACACACAACACTCTACACACGCACGCAACCCCCCACCCTGCCAGCCGGGCCCGCCCCAGCCCCACACCCGATCCCCACGCCTCCACCTGCCCACCCACGCGACCGGCCCCGACCCCATCTTCCTCCTCCCCGCTCACGCGCTCCCTCCTCCTGCCCCGCCCGAGCTCGCCCTCCCCCTCCGGCCGGCTCCACGCTCCCGCAGCCGCCTCGCCGCCGCCGGAGCGCCGCCCGTCTGCCGCCGCCTCGGGCTCGCCTCGCACGACCCCGCCCCGCGCTCGCCCTCTCGCCTCCGAGCTCCGCACCCCCTCCTGCCAGCGCGCCGCTCTCGCCGCTCCTCCCCTCGCAGCGCGCGCCGCCGGCCGCGCTCGTCCGCCCCTCCCCCGCCGGTCACCGGCCCCAAGCTAGCCTCCCCTGATCCCCCGTCTCCTCCCCGCGGCCGCCGGCCTCGCCTCCTCCGTCGACTTGCCGTCCCGCGCGTCGCCTCCTCCGCCGGCGACCCCGAGCCGCTCGCGGCCCCGCGCCTCCGCCCCGTCCCGGCACCGGCCCGGCCGCTGCGCCCTGCTCCGGACCTCGCCGGCCCGAGCCGTGCCGCCAAGTTCGTCGCCGTCCTCGCTGGCCCTCTTCCTCCTCGCCCCCGAGCAGCCCCACCTGCGAGCTCCGCCTTCCGCCGCAGTCGTGCTCCCCGCCGCCTCCGCGCGTCAAGCCCCGCCGCCCCAACCACCGTCTCCGGCCGGCGCCCTCGGCCGCTCGCCGCGCCACCTCGCCCTGGCCCCACACGCTCCCCCTCCGCGGCCGCCGTCGAGCGCCCGCAGCGCCGTCCGCTGCCGGTCCGCCCTGCAGGCACCCTTTTCCCCTGGCGCGCTGGACAAGCCTCCGTCGGCCTTCTCGGCCCTGCAGCGCTACAGTACCAAGTGAGGATGCGAATGTCGTGTGGCCATGGCACAAACAAGTGCACAAACACCGAAGCCGTTCAAGTTCGCCACCGATCTTGGAGTCGTTACCTCAAGTGCTTCGTCTCGGAAAACCCCAAGAACACCGACAAGAAACCCCCGGGCGCGAAGGTCTGCTTCATGGATCCGAGATCGATCCGGAACGTCCAGACTTACTTCCCGGATTCGACGCCCCGAGACCATCACGAGGAGGCGAAACGCCAAGGCCTTCGACACGGAACACTGAACCCCGACGAACCCCCTGGACGCCAAGTCCGACCCTAGCCGCGGACCCGACAAGGTCTCCACGAATGCGACAAGAACAACAGCGGTCAGGACGAGTCCGATGCCCCGACGCCAGACCAAGTACTTCCTCCCGGAAGGCCAAGATCTCCGCGTGAGACGACAAGACCGACAACATGACCAGAAGACCCCGGAGACGCCAAGATCTACCCCAGTAATCCGAGAACGCTCCCGCCGAGACGAACCCGTCGAACCCTGGACCCTGAGACCGACCCCGAACCCCGGAACCCCAAGATCGTCGAGACCCCTAATGTGTGACCCTTATCCGAACCCCTATTTTTATAGATGCCAAACATAAAACTTGTCGCATATTAAATTGTCATTCTTGCATGCATATCATTGGTTTGGGGGCCTTATGCCGATTCACCTTATAATTAAATATGGGGCCCATATGCGGGCAAATCCAGTCACATATCGGCCTCATTTAAACTTGTGTAGCGCACCGGTGATATATTTTGTCTTGTTAATACAACATTTAAAATGGCAGGTATCTAAACAACTAGATCCATATAATTAATTGTCGGGACCCCGGTTCCGCTTAATATGACCTAATTGCATCGCACCTCTGCCATGTCATACATCATACATGCATCATGCCGATCTTCTACCGTTGTATTGAATATTGCATCCGGTGATTCTTCTAGTGTTTTGGTTCTTCGCGGATAAGGCCGTTGAGTTGATGTGAGCTTCGCCCCGATCTTCGGATGAACCTTCGGCAATGTTTTCAGGCGAGCATCTCCCCCTTTCTACCTATCTTACTTTTATAGTATTTATTTCCCTCCTGTTGATCTATTGCTATCTGTGTTGCGTTGCTTTAGTTTCCGTACCTGGGATATACCGTGCAGCCCTATATTGCCTTGGACACATCCTATTACCTGTTGGTTGGTAGATAGTTGGACTTGCGCGTCGTAGTCGCTTGCTTAAGTGCTGTTGCGTGTCGTCCAGTGCCACAGTTGTTGATGTTTTGCCGCATGTTGATGTTGGAGATGATCATAGCTTTAATTACCGTTCACTTTAATTCCTGTTTAACAACTAAAATTGAAGTAAGCAGAGGCATCGGTGGGTGATAGATAATATTTGGTTTCCGATCGCCCACTTGTGTCCCGTAGGACCCCGAGTACTTGATACCTGTTCCTTGATTTATCGCGCTATCCACATCCGGGAGGTATATGGGACCCCCCTGAGCCAGAGCTTGATTCAGTCTTATTTCTTGGGGCCACAAACTAGTTTGAGGTTTTATTTACTATCCTGTACTTATGCCATGCTACTTATGTATTTACGATTGTGCGAGGAGCACACTGTACTGTTTAGGAATTGTGACCCGTTTACGCGGTATCGACAAGCCCAGTTTTGGGTTCCCAGTCGCTTACAGCCGGCCCCACAAACCTCGGGTCCGTCTCGAAGTCAGCTAACTTCGTTGCGGGTGTACTCCAAGGGGTGGCCCCCTGAAATATTTCTGAATCCTGTGATTGCTTTGTCGTGAAAGCCTCGTTGGGTTTTGATTTGGTTTTTCCGAGGTTGATCGAGCGTGTGTTGCTATTGGTGCACCCCGGCCGGGTAAAACTTTCTGAAAGCCGTGTCCGCGGTTATGGACGACTTGGAGCACAGTATCTCGACCATAGACAAGCATAACTAAAGTTTATTGCTCTAAATTTGACTTTATAATGACTAGTAATCAGCTTCACTATAACGGAATGACTAAATAATTCTGCCCACAATTGCTTGTTTGTATTGTCGCATGCGACCATTGTACCTGACTAGTAAGTATTGCAACTACAACGGAATGGCTGAATAAAAGTACCAACAGCTGCTGGGTTTTGGGTTATCTCATGCTACTTGTATCTGACTAGTAAGTGTTGCCACTATAACGGAATAGTTAACTAAAAGTACCCACTGCTTACTTTATCAGGATGAATATCTAAACCTGACTAGTAAAGTGCCGCAACTATAACTGAATAAGTAAAACTGCCAACTGTGTGAGTTCCTCGGTTGACTTCCTCGTTTGGTCTCGAGGGGGAAACGCCAGGATGGGTTTGTTTGATGATAGTATCAGGTTGGTTCCGAATAGGTCCTTCTTACCCCTCTCTGTTTGCCGCCAGTTGTATCGAGTCTCCATAGGTTGTTTAGTGCATGCTGCCGCTGCCGCTTCAGTCCACCATACCTCTGTAGGCGAGGACCGCCGAATTCTAGCCTCGCCGTGTACTGGCCTCAGTACTGACGCTCCTCTTTTTCCTTTGCCCTTTGTCGGCACCCCTTTTGTTTAAGCAGGTTTGAGATCGACGTCGTTAGCAGGGTTACCCTTCCGGCTTGGCCTGGGCAGGGTTATGGACGCCATTGGTTATTTCTTCAGGGCTCTTAGCCCCATTTGCATCTTGTCCGTAGTCGGACGCTGTGTCATTCTCAAGGTGATTTGGATCTTTGTATATTATATCTGTATTCTTGACTCTTGGAGTCGATGTTATATATATCTGTTCTGTGGGTCCCATCGAGGACTGTTGTGTAATGTTATTACTTCGTTTTCCACCTGCACGAAAGTGCCTGGTGGGCACCTTTGAATCGTTTCTATGCGGGTTTGGCGGGTTTCGCTAAAACTTGCATAGGTCCGATTCTGAGGGTGTTACAAATAGGTAATGGTTGTAGCAATCCTGCTGGTTTCTAATGTTCCGCTTTCACTCTGCTACATACATCACACAAAGCAATATGTTCGGCGATGTCCTTCTTGAGATTATCTGTTGGGGATATGCTATATGGGTATCCTCATAGCATGTCTCTTATCCGACTAACCCGGGTGGCCCATAGTCGGTAGCATGGCCTGTGGCCTGCTGGGCGGACCAGTTAGGTGGATCCAGAAGGGAGGCCCATGCCGGATAAAGGAAGGCTACGGTGGAGTCACCAGCGTACCCGGAGCCTTGGAGTGCAAGATACACAAGACTAGTGATAGACGGTGTAGGACTCTGTAACCTTTCCGGCTAGGACTTTTCCCTGTAACCCTAGGACCTGGCGACTATATAAATCGTGCCTATGGGAGCCTTTAGGTCACAACTTAGTATCGATCCATACAACCTCAAACAGCGAACCTATCTATGTAACTTGGCATATTGCCTTTATAGTGATTTATAGCAGGAGTAGGATTTCCGCCACCGTCGTGGGATCTGAACCTAGGTAAGATGTGTTACCTTGTACCCGTCAACCGTCCGGCTTACCCCACATCTCTAAACACGCACTGTGAGGACCCCTCCATGACGTACTCGTCGGCAATACCACGACAGTTGGCGCCCACCGTGGGGAAAGAGGCGCTTCAGGCTCTTCAGCGGGCGAGGACCAAGATCTTCGCGGGAATCGGCGAAACCATATCCATCGGCCGTGTTCTCTTCTCCGGCAACGTTCGGATCGTCCCTCCTGACGAGTTCTGGATCCCGGCGAAGACGAACCCTACGCGGTGTTCGATCGGTCCTATCGGAGACATCCACATCTTCATCGGCGAAACCGACTCGGGCACTAGTTCCCTGGAAGTCGGAGGAGCATCAAGACCCGCACGGACCGCCTACGGGTAGGATACGTTCGCGGAAGGATCAATGTCAGATCTCTCTTCGGAGTTTGTTGGCAAAGATCGGAAAGCATCAAGACCCGCACGGACCGCCTACGGGCAGGATACGTTCGCGGAAGGATCGATGTCGGATCTCTCCTCGGAGTTTGCCGGCAAAGATCGAAAAAATTCAACACCCACCCAAACCGCCCCCGTGCAGGATATAAAGGTGGAAGATCACTGCAAATCCGCCGGCTTTATCTGCGCGTCTGGACAGCAGAGATCCAAGTTCGTCGGCGTGGTTACCATCTTCGATCTGGCGCGCTGCGTTCAGAGAGAGGGCGAAAACCCCCGCGATTACCTGGCCAGGTGGCTCCGTATATGAGCCGATCTGGCCCACTACCCCAATGATGATGCTATCTATCACTTTATGGAAGGACTGGACCATGGCAAGATTCTCCGACACTCTCTAAGACGGCAAGAGGCGTCAGGACGCTTTACATTCGAAAGCATGGTGAACACCGTCAACAACTACGCGGAAGCCAGAGCGGTAGCTCAGACAGTGCTTGCGCTCATTGACGGAGCACCTCCGATTCAACCACCACCACCACCGCCTCCGGCCGCCATCGTCGTAGCAGCACCACCACCTCCAGTCATCGTCAAGGCCGTTGCACCTCCACCGCCCATCATCGAGGAAGTCCTGGCACCCTCCGACTCTGTCATTGACGCGCTTTATGCTGATTTCAGTGCAGATTCAGAGGAAATAGACTTCAGTCCAGAAGAGCTAGACTCCGCTATGCAGGAGATGGAGGAGGAGTACTCGCGCGACGAGCAAACTAATAACACCGTCATGTCTCGAGGGGTGTTCGTCACCATTGGGATAGCAATGGATGAAGATCAACCCGGGCAAGCTCCGCCTACGACGCTGGAAAAGGGGAAGGGGACACTAATTGCTGCTGACTATGATCGCGCAAAGGTCATGCCTCCTCCGCCTAACCCAGTGCAACAGCCGCAGGAACTCGGCACCGGTCCAAGCAACAACAACACCACAAACTTGCCGCCTCCAGCATCCACGTCGGCAGCAGCCCATGTTACTCCAGCTAATAAAGTGATGTACGGCAATCTCCTCGTCGAGCCACTAACCGTTGATCATATCCGGAACATGACTCAGCTTGACGAGAAGCGCCAGCAGCTGCTGGAGAAGGTGCAAGCCATCACGGAGCAAGGCGCTAAACTAGATCGAGATCTGGTCAATGCGCAGAAGTCCATAGAGAAAGCTAGAGCAATGGAGGCCGAGTATAAGACTCTACTGCAGCAGCAGAAGGCTAAGAAGGCTCCTGCTCGCGTCATCAACGATCCTGGTGTATGGCGCAACCTAGGATGGGATCCCTCGAAGCCGGCACAGGCCAAGACATACATTGATAGTGAAGGCAAGCAGGTGATGCCCACCCCACTCCTTAACCTCGCTGTCGCCAAGAACCTTCTAGAGCAGGATAGATCGCCTGAGGCAGTAGAACAGGTCTATGACCTAGTGTCCAAGGCGGTAAAGCAGCAGGAAAAGGCCACCTCTCAGAGGCTTGAGTCTGACCCAGCGCTCTGCCGATCTAGCCAGTACAAACCGCCAAGGGACAGATCTCCTCATGATGTCGGATCACAGACGGGTTCATAAGAACGAAGACGGAGGGATGCGCGCAACTGGAAGGATGCTATCCCCATATCCTCTGACCACGGAGAAAAAGCACGACCTCGCCGCCCATCGCCATCGCCCCGATCCCCCCGACGTCAGGAAGATTACAAGGCTCACCATCGTACGGATATGCCCCCTCCAAAGCAGTGTGGTATCGTCATCCGCGACAACGCGACATAGACCCGTCATGATGAAGAACACCACCAAGGACACAAGAGCAGGTCACACCACGTCCCTCCGCGTCCGACAAGCAACCGTGAGAGGCGTGAGGAATCGCAGGAGGGTAACAGCAAGAAAGCTAACCCGCCGCCACCTCCGCCTCCGTCGCCGCCAAGCAGTCACCACGGCGGAAGAGGACTGCATCGCTCACGCAGCCCATCCCCTATTGACAACAAGAAGAAGAACCCGAAGCCGTACGATGCACGTTCGCGGATCGACAAGATCCACGAGGCCCGGGAAGGACCATACCTGGTACCACGTTGCTTTGGACCTGCAATACGGTCCGCAACTTACCCCAAAGGTTTCTGGATTGACAAGACCATCAAGCCCTATGACGGCACCGCCAAGCCCGCCACATGGTTGTAGGACTACGGCAATGCGGTGGAGATTGCCGGAGACAACCCCAACGTCGCCGTCAAGTACCTCCCGTTAATGTTGGCGGGTACGGCCCGTCAATGGATCGACGACTTGCCGGAGAAATCTATCTACAACTGGCTGGATATGCAAGAAGCATTCACCAAGAACTTTGAGGGTACATACAAGCATCCCTGCATTGTGGGCGATCTACAGCGGTGCGTGCAAGAGAAAGACGAGACGTCTCGCACCTACCTCTCCCGCTGGCTGGATATGAAGAATTCCTGCGCAGGAGTGCATGCTCAGACCGCCATGCCCGCCTTCATTGATGGGTTGGAAAGGGGCACTTTGCTCCGACATACGCTAAAGCGCTTGCAGGACAATCATCAGCTTGACTTGAATCAGATGATTCAGTTAGCTAGTGAGTTCGCAGCTGCCGACGACGATGCTCATGGCTCTTTGCCAGCAACGGCCGTTCCAACACAAGCTCGGAGGAACAACAGTACAAAGCGGAAAACTTCTCCAGAAGAAAATCAATCCACCGACATGGTCGCTATGACTTTTGCAGGACGAGGAGAAGGCGGACAACGTGGCCGAGGAAGGGGAGCATGCCGCGGGCAGCAACGAGGAAGTGAAACCAACTCGGCGCCGCTCCGTGTTCCCCAAACCTACGAGGAGTACCGCGATATGCCGTGCCTCGTACACCTCGACGCCAACGGCAAGGCCACCCATACCAATCGACACTGCAAGTTCGTCAACGACCTCAAGGAAGACCCGGAGTCCGGCTACAAGCAAAGTCGGAAGAACAGACCGCGAGGCAAGGGCAAGGGGAAGAAGAAGGAGGAGGAGTCCAATGATTCAAGTGACATGGACGAGGACGTTGACCCCAAGCACGCCGCCAAGAGCGACAACAAGGGAAAGAACCCCTTCGCAAAGAAGGCCCTAGTCTACCACACTTTCCTTGGCACCCCCACCGTCCGACAAAAGAAGACCTCTCCGAGGATCCTGATGGCCACTCTCCCCCCAGTTCCCCAATACCTGCGCTGGTCGAACGTTCCAATAACTTGGGACAGGACGGACCACCCAGACCTTGTGCCCACGGAGAACCAGTACGCCATGGTCATCAACCCATTGATTGACAGCGTGGAGTTCACCAAGTGCATGGTGGATAGTGGAAGCAGCATCAACATCATGTACCTGGATACACTGCAAAAGATGAACTTGACGGAGGCAAACCTAAGGCGGACCAACACCGTGTTCCATGGCATAGTTCCTGGTCGGGAGGCTCGGTCCCTTGGGTGCATTACGCTTCAGGTAGCCTTTGGCGACGTTAATAATTACCGCCAAGAGCGCATGACCTTTGAGGTGGTCCCCTTCAAGAGCGTGTACCACGTCATATTCGGCCGCGACATATTCCACACGTTCATGGCCAAGCCATGCTTCGTCTACAACAAACTCAAGATACCCAGACCAAACGGTGTCATCATCGTATCCGGAAGCTTTACCAAGGCAAGGGACTGCGAGATCAATGAAGCAGCCGTTGCAGAAGCTGTCCTCTACAACGAAGAATTCAAGGAGATCCAGAGCAAGGTCAATGACTCAGAGATGCCCGCGTTGAAGAAGCAGATCTCCGACTCCGCTCCTGCGTTCCAGGCCGCCATCGAGACCAAGCCGGTGGAACTTGTGGTAGGCGATGCCTCCAAGACCATCACCATTGGGACGAACCTGGATCCCAAATAGGAAAGCGCGCTTGTCGAGTTCCTCCATGAGAATAGGGACATCTTTGCCTGGCAACCTGCCGACATGAAAGGTGTACCTAGGGAACTCGCCGAGCACAGCTTAAACATAGATCCAAAATGTAAACCAGTGAAACAACCTCTACGACGCTTCGGAGATGAGAAGAGACGCGCCATTGGCAAAGAGATAGCTAGGTTACTTAAGGCTGGGTTTATCTGAGAAGTCCTTCACACCCGATGGGTGGCCAATCCTGTACTTGTCCCCAAAAAGGGAACCAATGAATTAAGAATGTGCGTTGATTACACCGGCTTGAACAAAGCATGTCCCAAAGATCTGTTTGCTTTGCCTCGCATTGACCAAGTCATTGACTCGACGGCTGGCTCAGAACTTTTGTGTTTTCTCGATGCATACTCAGGATACCACCAGATCAAGATGAGGAAGTCGGACCAATTGGCCACTTCGTTCACTACTCCATACGACATGTTTTGCTACGTCACGATGCCCTTCGGGCTGAAAAACGCAGGTGCTACCTACCAGCGGACAATGCAACATTGCCTTCGCGACCAAATTGGTCGGAACGTTCACGCCTATGTGGACGATATCGCGGTGATGTCTAAAAATTCAAACGACTTAATCTCTGACTTAAAAGAAACCTTTGATAATCTCCAGAAATACAACATGATGCTCAACCCTAAGAAGTGCGTCTTCGGGGTTCCAGCCGGCAAATTGTTGGGCTTCATCGTTTCCCAGCGCGGAATCGAGGTCAACCCGGAGAAAATCAAAGCCATTTTAAACATAAACCGTCCGACATGTCTAAAGGACATTCAATGACTAACAGGTTGCGTCACAGCAGTTAGTTAGTTCGTCAGCCGACTTGGAGAGAAGGCCCTGCCGCTGTACAAGTTGCTGAAGAAGGCAAAAAAAAGTCACATGGACAGACGAAGCAGATGCAACATTGAAGCAGCTAAAGGAGATTCTTTCCTCAGCGCCCATCCTTCTAGCACCCGAGCCTGGAGAGCCCCTGTTAATTTACATGGCGGCAACCAACCGGGTTATTAGCATCGTCGTTGTGGTAGAGCGGAAGGAACCAGGCTACGAGCACGGAGTTCAACGACCAGTTTACTATGTGATCGAGGTCTTGACGGAGTCCAAGCAGCGTTACCCGCACTACCAAAAGATAGCTTATGGAGTATTCGTCGCTTCTCGGAAGCTGAGGCATTACTTTCAGGAGCACCCAATCACAGTAGTGAGCAAGACTCCACTGTCCGACATTATCAATAACAGCGACGCTACAGGAAGGGTCGCGAAGTGGGGCATTGAACTTGCCGCCTTCGAGATCACCTACAAGAGACGCGACGCTATCAAGTCACAAGCTTTGGCGGATTTTATTGCAGATTGGACGGAGATGCCAGATGCTACTCCACTGCCTGAACCAGAGTACTGGGTGATGCACTTTGACGGATCAAAGTTGCTCAATGGTCGGGGGCTGGTGTACTGCTACAGTCACCAAAAGGAGATAAGTTGCACCACGTTCTGTAGATCCACTTCGAGGCTACAAACAACATGGCAGAGTATGAAGCACTCATTCACGGACTACATGTAGCCAAGGATATTGGCATCAAGCGCATAGTTTGCTGTGGAGATTCCGACTTGGTTGCCCAGCAGGTGGCTGGCACCTGGAACGCGCGAAACACTATGATGGCGGCATATCGTGACGAAGTGGACGAGATAGCCAAGAGCTTCTTGGGCTACGAAGTCACGTATGTGCCTTGGGAGCAAAACGAGGCGGCTGATCTACTGTCTAAGCTTGGATCAGGGCACAAGAAAATCCCGCCAGGAGTTTTCCTAGAGCATCTACGCACACCATCCATGAAGGGCGCCGACATCGACAACCCGGATAGAGCTGACTCTTTTGTCAACATGGTGACAAAGATCCCTCCGGCTTGGAAAAAACCGTTCATGGAGTGTCGCGAGCACGAAACTTTGCCCGACGACGAGGTCGAAAGACGACAAATAGTACGACGAGCAAAAGGTTATACCATAATCAATGGGAAACTCTACAAGAGGAGCACTACTGGTGTATACTTAAAGTGCGTTTCCCAGCTAGAAGGTATGGAAATCCTGCGCGAGATCCATCTCGGAGATTGCGGGCACCATGCCACTCCTCGATCGCTGGTCGCGAAAGCCTTCCGGCAAGGATTCTACTGGTTGACCGCGAAGGCGGACGCCGACAAGCTGGCTGAGACATGCACGGGATGCCAGTATTATGCCTGACAACCACATGTTCCTGCTGAAGAATTGCGAACAATACCAATAACTTGGCCGTTTGCAGTCTGGGGGCTAGACATGGTGGGGCCGTTACAGACGGCACCATGTGGATTTACGCATCTGCTGGTAGCAGTTGACAAATTCACCAAATGGATAGAAGCTAAACCCATTAGAAAGCTTGATGGGGCAACTGCCCTCAGGTTTGTCTGGGATCTAGTGGTGAGATTTGGTCTCCCACATAGCATCATCACCGACAACGGAAGCAACTTGTCACTCGGATAAGTGGAGGCCTATTGCTGGGACAAAGGCATCCGACTTGACCTTGCATCTGTGGCACACCCACAATCCAATGGTCAAGTTGAGCGAGCCAATGGATTAATTCTGCAGGGAATCAAGCCACGTCTTAAGGCACCGCTACACAGAGCAGCTGGAGCCTGGGCGGAAGAATTTCCATCTGTGCTGTGGACTTTACGAACCACACCCAAAAGATCCACCGGCTACACCCCTTACTTCATGGTATATGGAGCAGAAGCCATCCTACCTTCCGACATCCTCCACGATGCACCGAGAGTTGCCGCCTACGACGAAGATGACGCTGAAGAATCCAGACGCATGGATGTGGACCTTCTCGAGGAGGAGCGCGTTTTGGCATGCCAAAGATCCGCCATCTACCAGCAGAAGCTACGCAGCTACCATAGTCGGCGCGTCCGGCATCGCTCGTTTAAAGAGGGGGATTTAGTACTCCGACTTAAGGATAAGAAGTCACACAAATTATACCCGCCATGGGAAGGACCGTTCATCATAAGCAAGGCGATGCTCAATGGGTCTTACTACCTTGTCGACAATCGTGAATTCAAGGATAGACCCAACGAGGATCATAAGCGTAAGCGACGTGACCCGTATGATGACTACCCGGAGCTTGATCGGCCATGGAACATAACACAGCTACATCCTTTCTACACAGCATTTTTTATCTAATTGTGTACCTCTTATATGATCAATGAAATAAAGCTCTTTGGTTCACTCATATTGCTGAGTCTTTTAACTCCTTTAGTGTTCATTTTTAGATCATATAAAACCTTTATGCACAAGTCTTGCGATTGCACTTGTGAAAATTCCGCCTTCGGGCGTTAGCTTAAGTTTTTTGGTCTACACATTCTTTGTCCTTTTTATGTGGATTCTGCAGTAGTGACTTTTGGCACTTATTGTCGGCGATTTTGTGCTCAGGTTGTTGACGGTGCCATTGGGCATCATCACCTAAGCGCATGGTTCCGACAACGAGTCTTCCGACTCATGAAAAGTCAAGCATAAGAAACAGAGTAATGGATAAGCCAGCACTTGCTTAAAAAATATATGCATACTAGGAATTAGTTCTTAAGTCGCAGGACTTAACAAATCATTGTTTTCCGCCTTAAGATTACATCAACAAGTTTTTCCCGTGCACACTCCAAAGGTGAAACAGAAATTACAAAGTGTTTTTCATTCTTTGGGCGCAGGAGACTTGGAGGCCGCATCATCGCCAGCTGGAGAATCACCCTCGATGTCGGCGCTATGATGAGACTCGAAGGAATTTTGGTTGACGTTGTCGATGAAGTTCCTGGGCACGAAGACGTCAACGTCCACCAACTCGGCAACCCTGGTGTCATAACCCGCGAGTGATGACAGGATGGCTTCGTGATCAATCTCCTTGCCGTCATCATCCACGTCGGGGATACCAGAGGTCACCATGTCGATGTCGGCATCTTCATAGTGTGCCTTCACCATAGACATCGCCATCCTTGCGCCAGCCCGTGCGCATGAAACTTTCCAGCTCGCGACACACTCGGGGGCTCGGCGCAGAATCTCCGAGTACTTCGTCACGGAGTCCGAGGCCTTGATATAAATCTGGAAGGGCTTGGCAATCTCCTTGGCTTGGGCGATGGCGGTATTGATGAATTTTCTGGCAAGAACCATGCATTCCTTGTCCGAAGGAGGTGAGCGGGTCAAACCCATGGGCGCTGAAAATTCCGACAAGGATCGCATGAGTTCAATGAACTCTAGGTATCTAGACTACAGAACTACAAGGCGGAGGACACTTACTAAAGATGCTGGCCTTAGCCTACCAGACGGTGTCTGCCAAGGATTCCTTCTCTTGTTGGAGGAGTTAAAACGCCTCGCTATGGCGAAGGTTTTGCTCATCAGCAACTTGCTTCTGATCCTTTAGGATCGCAAGCTCCTCCTTCAAGCGATTGATCTCCGCGGAGGCAGAATCCTGCAGGGCTTTCATGGAATCCTCGTGCATCTTCAGCATTTCTTCCCTCTCCTTCTTAAGGATTTTGTTCTCGCTGTCCAGCTGCTGGATGTTCTTGGACTGCTCGATAATATCCTTGGCCTTGGCAACATGCTCTGCATGTTGGAGAAAACAAATTACAGAGTGAGTACTCGAAGAAGGAAGGCACAAAAGTAAGACGGAAATGCGCAAAAAGAAAACAGACTCTTGTTTTTGATGATCTGTTCCTTCAAGATGGCAGTTTTACCCTTTTCGGCTTCAAGATCTGCGCGCATATTCTGATACTTGTCGTTGGCCATGCCCCTCCGAGCATTCTCGTTCTATGGAAACAAATATAAAGTTAGGTCGTTGTTTGGTCTGCTTGGAGCCTCTAGTCGGAGATTTTCCACCTAGATGCTCGGGGGCTACAGCGAGAGTTTTTAACTTATAAATATGCTTAGCTTTCTTTAAGCATCTAGTCGAAACTAATGCAGTTACAACTAGGGGCTTGGGGGATACAACACTGAAAATTATGAACACTGTGTATGTTACTCTTAAAGCATCTAGTCGGAATAATTTCTTCCATCTAAATGCTTGGGGGCTACAGTGAGAGTTCTTTCTAACTTAGTCACTCTTAGAGAATATAGATGCAAAACCTATGGTTTTCCGTCTACATCCTCGGGGGCTACAGTGGGATACTCATGCGAAATGCAAAAGGTAAAGTAAAACTTACAAGTGCAATAATCTTGAGGTTTGTAGCACTCTCGGCCAGCATCTTGCCAAAGGAAATGCTATTTCCCCGCAAGATATATGCTTGTCGGAGTAGCTCCTCAAGACCGCACGTCGGAGATGACAGCACTCCTACAGGAACCATAGTTGTGTTACTCGGGAGGAGCGCCGGGTAAACTATCTTCGAGAACTCGAAGGGTTTCTAGGGAGTAGAGGCGCCGCCTTCGGCAGAGGTACCAGCTCCCACCACTGCCTTGCCGCTACCGATGGCATCCTTAGCCGGAGCTTCAGCCATTTGAAGAGCAGCGCTCTCCTGCGTCGCCTGCTCGCCGACAACAGCGAGTTCGGTAGATCCGCCAGAATCCACTTCCATGACAGAAGGGCCTGGTGCCTCCTGGACTTGACGGCAGGAGTAGCAGGGGCGATGGCGGGGGAGGAGTCGCGATGCAGCATATCTTTGATATTTCTAGAAGCCCCAAGAGTCTTGGAGGACTTCTTGAGGCTGGTTGTGGCTTTCTTCCTGAAACGTGCAAAATGAATAAGTACAGGAATAAGACAGATAAATAAGACAATGTCGGAGAATGAGAGGCTTACACTAGGGGGGGGGGCACTTTGGGAAACATCCCGGTGGCTTTCTTCTTTTCCGCCTCCAGGGCGGCAGTACTCTTTTTGGAGGCTCCACCCTCCGTCTTGTTCTTCTTGCCTCCGTTGGCAGCATCAGGGGTGGAGCTCTTCCGCTTTCGCGCCAACGGGGCATCGTCGTCGGACATGACCGTGACTTCCTTCATCTTTGGATCGTAGATTTGGGCAACCAGGTTGTCCCCATCTAGATCGCTAAGCTGTTAAGTAAGAAATCACCGTATTAGATAAGATGGCACTGGCAAGACGGAGAAACTGGAGCAATGTCATACACGGAAAATAAATACCTACCTTTGGGCACTTGCCGTCTACGTACATGTCGCACGTGATGGTGAAGCCGTGCTTCTTATCCTTTACCTTGATGATGTCCTTCAGATGGAGCTTGACGGAGTCGCTCAAGAAGTTATCCACGGAGATCCGGAGGGTATCCTTTCGATCACCCGTGTACTCGTGCATGAACTTTGCGTGGTGTTGCAGAGGTTCGATTCGCCTAATGAACCAGCACATGGCTAGGTCCAAGCCGGTCAAACCCGTCTCTACGAACCAATCGATCCGCCTTATTGCGCGAGAAGCGTTGAGGTCGGACGGAAGGGAGGCATGGGATCTCCATGTGGAAACTTCAGCGGCGGCTCCATCCACAAAGTCTAGGTACGTCACTTCTCGGCCCGCCAAAGGAATGTCGGGGCCGTAGAAGTACGCCCGCTGCCAGTTTTTGCACGACTCGTGGTCGACGATGTCGGGGAACCGTCGGCCAGGTCGGATCTTGAAGCTTATGGTGCCGCAGTTCCTAAGCTCCTCCCTACTATGTTCGGCTTCACGTTTGACGGTGAAAAAGTACACGAACAAGTCTAACCTAAGCTTAATCCCTAGGTAAACCTCACAAAGTGCCGCGAAGTTGCTAAGCACTAAGATACTATTGGGGGAGAGGTTATGGGGTTGGACTTTGAAGTGGTTCAAGATGGACAGAAAGAAGTGGGAGATGGGCAGAGAAACGCCGCGTACCAGCTGAGCCTTGAGGTACACCTTTTCTCCAGCTTGGGGAGAAGGTGTCACCTCGCCGGCCGGCGCCGGCCACCAGGCGAGCTCCTCCGTCGCGGGGAGGTAGCCTTCGGCGACCATCTCTTGGACGTCGCGGTCGGTGATGTCCGAGCCGCGCCAGTCACCCTTGTGCGAGTCTGGCTCTTCTTCCAGAGGCTCTAGCGCCGCCAGATTGTGGTCACCGCCGGTGGTTTTAATCACCGCCGACGCGGGGATGACCAGGCCCTCTGGGGGCACGACTATGGAGCTCGCCGGCTTCACCGTGGCTTCGCTCGACGCCGCCATCGACGGGGAGGAGCTGCTGCTAGCCATGGAGGACTGGGAGGATGCGACTGGTGCAGAGAGAGGCTAGGGTTTCTTCGAGGTTTTCCATGGAGGGCTCGAGGAGGCGTGCGGCTGGAGGAAGAATATGATGACGCAAGAGAATGGGGTGAAAAAGTGGAAAGTGTCCCATGGTTACTATTTATCTTAATCTGCGTCAAGATTCGTGCAGCTAATCAGACGGTTGCCGCGTAGACGACGTGTTCGTGAACGTGCGCGGTAATTTCGCCACGTCTACAACCGCCGCCGCCAGCGGTTCGTATGGCTCGCGATATGATTGCGTTCTCTGCATGTGTGAGTTACGAGGCGTCGCTGACCTACAGCCTACGTCGTCATAACTGACATGGTAGATGAGCCGTCCCATCGAAGATTCCGGCATGGACGGATTTAATCCGACTATGGAAGAGTACGATGGAAGATTCAGCATTTCTCTGACTTACTCATAGAAGACGGAGAAACCTTTGCAGGGTTCTTTGGGAGGACTACAAGATATTGCTTGACGATTTTCCGACATCCATCTAGACGGAGCATTTCACGGGAAAAGGCAAGACGGCGCAAGATCTCGGAGTTCTCCGGGGGCTACTGTTGGGGATATGCTATATGGGTATCCTCATAGCATGTCTCTTATCCGACTAACCCGGGTGGCCCATAGTCGGTAGCATGGCCTGTGGCCTGCTGGGCGGCCCAGTTAGGTGGATCCAGAAGGGAGGCCCATGCCGGATAAAGGAAGGCTACGATGGAGTCACCAGCGTACCCGGAGCCTTGGAGTGCAAGATACACAAGACTAGTGATAGACGGTGTAGGACTCTGTAACCTGTCCGGCTAGGACTTTTCCCTGTAACCCTAGGACCTGGCGAATATATAAGTCGGGCCTATGGGAGACTTTAGGGCACAACTTAGTATCGATCCATACAACCTCGCACAGCGAACCTATCTCTGTAACTCGGCGTATTGCCCTTATATGGATTTATAGCAGGAGTAGGATTCCGCCACCGTCGTGGGATCTGAACCTGGGTAAGCTATGTTACCTCGTACCCGTCAACCGTCTGCCTTACCCCACGTCTTTAAACACGCACTGTGAGGACCCCTCCATGGCGTACTCGTCGGCAATACCACGACATTATCCACCAAAATATTTCCTTCACATCCATGTACATTTTGGTGTTACCCGGATGAATGGAA
Source organism: Avena atlantica (assembly GCA_910589765.1). Taxonomy (NCBI): domain Eukaryota; kingdom Viridiplantae; phylum Streptophyta; class Magnoliopsida; order Poales; family Poaceae; genus Avena; species Avena atlantica. The sequence continues at coordinate 258,574,463 of OU342736.1, forward strand.
TATGGTGAGTTGTGTGCTTCTTGTAAAATCAGTTTCCGAAGCTCCGGATCTTGCGGAATGCAGATACGTTTTCCATACCATAAAGTACCCTGTTCGTCTTTATGGAATACTTTGGCTTTTCCCTTGCTAATCTTTTCCTTAATCCCTTCAATTTCCTTGTCCATCTTTTGGGCTTCCTTGATTTTGTCCAACAAGGTGGGTTGAACATCCAATGTCACAAGATGTCCTTCAGGCAGAATCTCCAATCTGAGATCTTTGAATTGAGTACACAGATCATCTGGCAATTCTCCCTTAGTAAGGCCATTCACATAAACCTTACGGCTTAATGCATCCGCTACAACATTTGCTTTACTGGGGTGGTTTTGCAAACTCAAGTCATAGTCCTTGATGAGTTCTAGCCATATTCTTTGTCTCATGTTGATTTCTTTCTTGGTGAAGATATACTTCAAACTTTTGTGATCTGTGTACACTTCACATCACTTTCCCAAAAGATAATGTCTCCATGTTTTGAGTGCATGGACAACAGAGGCTAACTCTAAATCATGAGTAGGATAATCCACTTCATGAGTTTTGAATTGTCTCGATGCATAAGCCACAACTTTCCCTTCTTGCATCAGAATTGCACCCAATCCTTGGTGAGATGCACCACAATACACTTGGAAATCCTTCTGCAAATCTGGCAGACATAAGACTGGTGCTGTCACTAGTTTCTTCTTCAACTCTTGGAAAC